>CATIWQ010040481.1:0-25461 GCA_949673415.1 Euphorbia schlechtendalii
TGGGTGCAAAGTACAAAGTACTTCAAAAACATATGCTTAAAAGAAAAAAATGAGAGAGTGGTATGGAGCATAAAATGCAACCACTGAAAAAATGGGAGAGTGGTATGGAGCATAAAATGCAACCACTGAGAGTGTTTTAGAATCCTAGGTTACCTAAAAATACCTTGAGAGAAATTAATCAAAGTGTGCTTTTTATGTCCTTTATACTTCATACTATGCTTAAGAGAAGGTAATATTCGAGTATGCATATAGCGCTTATATGAAGATGCGATTCAGTTGACTCTCCATTAAGAACAAAGGTATGTAACTAAGCTATATAAATTGCACATTACTAATTTGTGGGAAATTTCAAACTTCTTCTTGAAATCTTTTGCAATGTGGAATGTGGTACTCACGGCAATAGTCTTTCACCAAATAAGGTACGAACTTGTTTACCAATTTTATACACTTCTGTTAAATTTACCTTGAGGACAAGGCAAAAGTTAAGTGTGGGGGTATGATAAGTGTATAATTACACTTATTATCATATTAATTTTATACATTAAACATTGTAGTTTTAATCATTTTTATACTTCATATAAAAGATTTCACAAGGTATGTAGTTATTTTTTATGCAAATGCAGATACTAGGTAAATCTTGGGAGTAATATAAGCTAAAGTGGAATTCTATGAAAAAAGAGTGAAAAAGGTGCAAAAAGATGCGTGGAACTTAAAGATTTGGCTTAGGATCAAAGCTGTCGAAGATTGATGAAGTTACAAGAAGAATTCTGAGTAAAACTCAATTCACGATCGCGACAATCATTCGCGGTCGTGACTTGTTTACTTCAGAAACAGAAGATTGCCAATCAAAGATTCACGGTCATGACATGTGTATCACGATCGCGACATGGACGATTTTCTAGTATTTTCTTTTTAACTAACAACCACCAGATAAGCATGATCAACCGCCATCAACTACTAACAAACAGACATCTATAAGGAGTCAACCAATCATGAAAAGGTGCTTATCCATTGTGGATTATATCAAAGCTTCTCAACCAATCACAATGAAGAGATGCAATCTTTCACCAATGGACACAACCATTCGTTTAGATAGACGCAACCCTTTAAACTCTATAAATAGGGTTCCAATCCTCTTCAATTTCGTACACCACCAAAGAGGAGAATATTAGAGTGCAATTAGAGAGAGATATAGTATGTATAGATAGAGAGTTTGCTACATTCTTAAGTGTTAGTGAGAAAATGTTTAAGTGATTCGAGTCATTGTTTCGATCATTAGATTTCTCTATATTCTCGAGCGATTGTTGTATATGTGTACTTGCAAATCACTTATCAATAAAAGTTTTCGTTCTTCAATAATCGTTTGTTCCATATTCGCAAAGAATAGCATCCTAATGGAGGTTCTGTACGGGCCGAGACCGAATTCAAAGCAGACGTAGGAATTGCAGGAATTGATGACTCTCATTAAAGAGTGGATACGATTTGATCAACTTTAGCTTTCACTTGCATACCTTACAACTTTGCTTTGCTTTCTACTTATACTTTCTATTTCAAAGTTTATGATATGTCTATGTGTCATAATGCATATTTTGTGCTAAGTCTTTTATGTTAATCAAGTTATATGCGTTGGTGTTAATTTTAAGAGTAGTTTCAGGGTTAACAATATCGTAAATAATCACTGGATCTGTGATATAATGCTGTTTAGTGAGCCAAAATTTTTAGAATGGTAACTTGCTAAATATGGCTATGTGAGAGTGACCTATACTAAGCATAGTATTGACGTTGTCCAGGTTTATATAATAGTCTTATCTCGTTTACGCTAGGATTAGAAAAGTTATTTCATGTGTTGCTCTACGGCGAATCATTGAACATCTGAGTGTGTTGAACCAGGCTTGTTAGATTAGTCTAGTGCATCGTAACATCTTTGTTGAACTTGCATGTTTTTTCTGCTATACTTGTTCGTAGTGAAAATTTATGTATTTAGAGTCTATCATCTATCACGTCTATATTTACTCATTCTTCATTCTAACCCTCCTATCCAAAAATATCAATATATATTATTTTCTTTATCCTTTTTCCCTATTTGATCTTTAAAACTAGTCCTTCCCTGTGGGATTGATATCTTTAAAAACTACATCGTAACTGTATACTTGCAGTTATCATCATTTTTCTATTTGATAAGAGGTACCAATAACACTTATACTTTACGTGAACAAGTTCTTGGCACCGTTGATATTTAGCCAAACTCTTCACGTTAAAGTTATTAAACTTATCAGTAGAAAAGTGGCGAATAGGGATTTACACCAAGTGATCTAACTATCATGGCTAAATAGGAGAATATGATCGATCGATTCTAACATCGGGCAAAATGGGCATATCGTGTCATTTAGTACTGCACAATCTCTACAGAAAAGAAACTCACGGGTCGGTAATTTACCGTGAATCAATAGCCAACCGAAAAATCGAGTTCGGGGAAGCATAGAGGTACTCCAAAGCAGCTGAAAAATCTCTCCATGAATCGGCCTAACCTTAGCGTCATACAGCCCTATACAGAATGAAGCTGTCGAATAATCTTTATTGGGGCCAATTCTCCATAAAAATATATCACTCGATGAGGTAAAGGACAACACAACATGCTCTTCAAGAGATATATCAATAGTGGAAGAATGGAAAATGGATAGCACATGTAGAAAAATCAGACGTCTTAACTCTAAGCAACGATTACGCTTAGTTAACCGTTACCTTGGATGCCATAACGGTCTTCCATTAGTCACATTGTCGAATAATTTCAAACATATCGAGCTAACTAATCCCAATTTCATTCCACTTAAGTTCCAAAGATATCCAAATATTTCTTTCAACGGTTGATCAATTACCCAAGAATCACGCCAAAAATCGGTAGAGTTTCCATTCCCAAGCCGAACCCGATAGGTATTGGTAAAAAAAATTGCCAATAATTTTGATTTTGAAAACAAGTAGAGATAACATTAAGCCAAATTGGTGATAGCTTAGATCTATCAAAATCAAACAAATCCCACCAAGTTGCAAATCCATATCGTTTTACACAAAAAATCGCCCATAGGGAATTATCATCCGTATTTCAGAGTTGCCAGAGTCATTTAAGCAATAAACTACAATTAGTGAGCTTCAAATCCCGAATGAATAAAACACCTAGGTGATCTCCTCTCTGTAAAAATTTCCTCATAATGCAAACAAGCTTCCTATTCACTGTTTTAGGTAATTTGGAAAGAGATAATAAACAGATCAAGAGCAAAGAGAGTATTGATTTAATTAAGACCTCACGATCGGCGTAAGAGAGACATTTCCCCTTCCACGTGCTGCTGAAATTTTGCAATCAAAGTGTCCCAATTTTCCATGTTCAAGCGTTTATAACACAGAGGAGTGCCGAGATAGGAGATTGGGAATTTTTCTAGCTTGCATCCGAACCTAGAAGCAGCCGAATGAGTAATAACATCATCCAAATTAATACCAAGAAGAGAGCTCTTGTGATAGTTAATACGTAATCCAGAAATGAGCTTAAAACAATAGAAAATCTTCATGAGAGTTAGGATGATAGACTCGTCAGTTGGAAGAAAACATATTATGTCATCTGTGAACTGCAACAAAGAAATGTATGGTAAATCATCTACGATTTTGAATCCCTGAATAAGGCCTTTGCGAATACTAGCATCAATAAGTAGCTTCAACCCCTACACTGCAAGAACGAAAATGAAAGGAGATGGTGGGTCACGCTGCTTGACTCCTCGATGAATGTTGATCGGTTTTGACGGGCTTCCATTGAGCAATATAGATGTGGTCGAATTATATCTGCAACCCCTAAGCCATGAAATCTATTTGTGATAAAAGCCCATTTTCATTAAAACTACATCGATATAAATCCACGAGATGCTATCGAAAGCCTTATGAAAGTCTAATTTGAGGATAAAACATGCACGACGTTGCTTATGAATCGAGTGAATTACTTTCGACGCTAGAAAGGAACATTCGTGAATACTCCTATCTTTGACAAAAGCAAACTGATTCCCAAAAATCAAGGAAGGAAGCACCACTTTCAGTCTGGATGATAATAACTTCGTAATCACTTTGTAGTCTCCGTGAATTAAAGCTATAAGCCTGAAATTCTGGATAGCGCAACTGCCCAGAATTTTCGGAATAAGAACTGTGTACGAAGGTTTTATCGATGCAGGGAGAAAAGATGTTGCATGAAAGCGATCAAGAACATGCATGAAGTTTGCTTTCATAATGGGCCAAGATCTCTTGTAAAAGAAATGATTAAAACCATCTAGGCTGGGTGACTTATTCTCATTGCAAGAGCATAACGCGTCCTAAACTACTTCCTCAGAAAACGCCTCTGTTAATGGCTGATTTTGAGCATCTACAACCCGAGAAAAATGAAGCTTGTGTAAGGAGAATGGAATTGGCCGAGGGGCTGAGAATAGCTTAGTATAGAATGCATTTATAGATGAGGAAATCATCCCCATGTCAAAATAAATAGAGCCATTCAATTCAAGAGATGAAATCTGATTATTTCAAAAACGAGCGGAAGTGATTTAATGAAAGAAACTTGTGTTGTTATCCCCTAGAAGAGATAATTTCACCCTCGATTGTTGGTGATTGATATTGTCCAAATGTGATCTCCATTGAGTAAGTTTGCTTTTCAAAGAGAGGAGTTCAGCCACTTCAACTTCTCCCAAAGGCCGAGAAGAGGTGCTGTCCGTCAATCGTAGTACCCACTGCTCCAAAACATCAACTACCTGCTGCAAATTCCTGAAATTCAAAGCATGCCATGGTCGAATCTCAATGCCTAGAGTCTGTAGCCGAAAGGATAAGTCTTTATTGTAATGATTCATACAAATCGATGTCCATTTATCATGAATAAATGAAAGGAAAGAACTGCTGTCCCACCAGTAGTTTAATGATCGAAATGGTCTAGGGCCCGAGGCAACATGCATATGACTTTGGAATAAGATCGGGAAATGGTCCAATAAATAAGTATCCACTGTTTTGATTGAAATTTCCCACCACCGATCCGCAACCAAACAAGACGCTAACACTCTATCAATTTGTGAAAATGACCTCACATTATGCCAAGTGTAATCTCTTGCAGGATGTGAACCAAGTCACAATCATTGATGAGGTCATGAAAACTCGACAAAGATGGAGAAGTGAATCCACTAGACCTTTCATTACCATGAAGCACCTCGTTAAAAATCGCCACACACAAGAACATTATCAAGTTGACTAATAATCGAACTCAATTCTTGCCACATTAAACTTCGTTTATTCCAAATCGTAGCCCCATATAATGCAACAACATGAATATCCAAAGAGTTCGAGGTAAAATGCAAAATGATCCATCGTGGTGAAGATGCATTAAGAACTCCAGAAAGTAATGCACGATTCCAAGATAAGGTAATACCCCCCTATAAGCCTTGAGAACTAATACATTGAAATTCAAAATCGTTGTGACCCCAAATTTTCTGAAAAGTAACATTTGAAATCGAAACTAATTTCGTCTCAATCAAAACAAAGAAATGCAACTTAAATTTTCGAATACAAGAATGAATAAATTATTGCTTAATTCGATTCGACAAACCCACACGGTAGTTCCAACTCAAAAATGATAATGACATAATTAATAAAAAGAAGTCCTTGATTAATACCATGTTCCTTAACCAATCCTATTCTGAATCTCCTCTATCACTAACTCCTTTCGCTTTCTTTGAACAAGCCTAGTTTGACTCCATCATACCAAGTGAGATGAGCCTCGGAAGGTCTTTCCGCATGCGACTTCATAAATAACTGGTTCATATGCGGGATATCAGGACCCGAGGAGTTGGAAGTGTACATCAAAGAATCTGAGGCAACAACTACATTAGAAGAGATACGACGCACTGCCATAGAATCATCCATGAGTGAATCTTAAACTACTGCAGTAGGAGTACCTGAGATAGCTGCTGCTAGAGGCTTAGGGGTAGTAACATCTTGCGACTTCAAAGTTTCAACAAGATTGTTAGAAATGCATTCCAAACGAGTAGAGATAGCCAACGCAAGTGGATAAACAGCAGACTCTTCGGCAGAGGCAAATGATTCTGATAATTGGTTACCGATATACATATCCTCAAATTTAGGGAGAGATGTGTAATTAGGAGACCTTGGAACATACTCTCTGCAATTCTTGCATGCAGTTAACTACCTTACATGAGCATCAACATCAATTCTAATTTCTCCCATGTTTAAGACAATGCGACGATCTTTCAAATTCAGAGGAACACTCATTACACAAGTGACAACATCAACTTGATCCGGCCTAGCAAAATTATAATCAATCGAAACTAAGTCCCCCATAACAATAGACATCTCTCGAATTAGAGTTTCTGTAATGATAGCCGGAGAGAGACCAATAAAGTCAATAAAACATAAATGCTTGAAGGGAATAAAATCCAATGAGTATGGCAGAACGTCAGAAAATAAGTCTTGTAAAGAGAGCCAATCACCGTCAAGAAACCCCGCTAAAGCATCCTCAAAATAGAACCCGATTACAACACGATTTCTGCATGCCGGTGTAATAAAATTAACTGCAAATTTCCTATCTCTAACTATCCCAAACAAATCAGGAATCAGTGTAATGTTACGAACCTCAGCTAAACAAGAGAATCTAATCCACTCCGCTTTCTGAATAGATTGAGGTAAGTTAGCAACAAGAGTCTGCTTATTATTTGGTGCAACTACCTCAGCATAAGACCGAGCATCTCTCTGAGAATCCATGAATGTATGTCTAACCGATTGTGATTCTAACTTACAGTCTCGGGCAGCTGCAACAAAGTCACGGTTAGTGCTTACATGCCTCTCATACTTCGACTTAAAGGCATGTAACCTAAATTTTCCGATTGAGATGGCATTCAAACGGAAAAGAGCCTCATGCATGGGAATAGAGCTTGCCAAAGAAAGGAATCCGAAGCTTTGGTTTCTCGCATTCCTCTTGTGAGCAACATAAATCCATCCGATGACTCCATATTTAAGAAAGATAATCCTCATGGATTCCTTATCATGAGAAGTAGGGAAGTTTGTGAAATAAATATTGTTTGGATGGTTCTGACGAAAGTGGTTGCGTTGCTGGTATGTTGGTTTCAGATGATGAGGGGAGGGAGGAGGTGACTGCACTGGGGTTTTAGAATAATGAGGTTGCAGCAACATCGGCTTGTGTGTGGGCTTAGGGTTGATCAGGGATGAGGTGTGGTTGCCGAAAAGGAGGATGCGGTGGTTAGGGTTGTGGTTGCCGGACGGGATGCAATGGCTAAGGATGGCTGGGGTAGGGTTAGGGTTCGCCATTGGGGCCATAAACATTTGTACTCTTTTTGCCTTGAATGAAAGATAGATAATATATAAAGGGAGGGAATGGTAACTGAAAATTAGACTCTAGTTCCTGACAAGAAAATGACGCAACTTAGCTAGATTGGTATGCTTATGAAACGGTTACGTGTCTCTTAATTCATTATTTTATAATACATTGAAAATAAATGAAAATAAAATAAAATACCTTTGGAGGGACACACCGTTCCTCCCGGGGGTTTTCAAAAAAAATGAAAATAAAAAATTAATGTAATTAATAATAAAAATGCATGCGGAGAGATATACATATAGATGGTAGGCGTATTGTAGCTAATAGAAAGTTGAAATATGTCTCTATAAAAACATTGATGGAAGTGAGACTAGAACAAACTAATTTTAAAATTTGAATTGCTGTATGTAATGCATTAGCTTTGAATTGGCTTAAATTTACCGCGAAACCAATGCCGAGATATTCAGTGGCCTCCCTATAATAATAATTCATAAACATGGAAAGGTTACATTTCAGTACAAAGCAAAGCATTCTAAGTATTAACATAAATGCAAAATCATCGTAGATATTTATAAATTACTGATAATCGAGTTGTTCTTTATTTCTTTTTTCTCGGGCTTTGTACAGAGATGAAAAAGTTAATTTACTGCTCAATCAATGTATTTAAAAAGTTTATTGAATTCAATTACATATTTTAATTACACGTATTGGGTGGATTCCCGCAAACATGAAAAAAAAAATTTGGGTCAAATACATCAACACCTCCTTAACTTGGTAACAAAAATCAAACGTCAATTTAAACTTTCAAAAGTTTCAATCAGTTCCTGAATTTATAAAAATGCACCGGTTTGCCTCCTCAATGCCACGTGTCAAACTCTGGTTGAAAAGAGAAAATCTAAAAAATAACATGTTTGAAAAGTCAAACCAACCATATTCCGATACGTGGAGTTGAGGGGTCTAAGTGGTTCACTTTTGCCAAGTTGAGGGGGACATTTGATCTTTTTCGAAATTGAGGGTGACATTCAACTTTCTTTATCAAGTTAAGGGAGTAACGTTTCAGTACAACTTGAGTTCTGATGAGACTTTTACAGAAAGTGATTTTGTTGCTATGTATCATAGATTGTCGCAATTAATACACATTCTTTGACGGGAACAATCGTTGAAATTAGTATGCTTTTACTGCAGTTGAAGGGTGTAATTGAAATTCTATATAATGGCATAATGAAGTTGGGTTACTCATCTTTTTTTTTTCAAGTAATTCCACTTTTCGTTTCCTAAAAAATGTAATTCAACAATCATTTTATCATAAGCGATATAATCGCACAATACTACTTTTGAATTCGTAAATGAAACATATATTAGAAAGATTAAATAAATTCCTAGCTAGAATTCAATTAATAAAAAGAAACTGGATAAGCTCTTATGAGTTGTTGGTACATAGAGAGATACATCGATAGTCACAAGTTATTTGAACATGATAAAAAAATAAAAATCATAGTTACATGCTTAAAATAAACTGTTGATGCGTTACAAAAAAAAACTATTGATGTAATTAAGGCTAAAAATTTAAGAAAAAGTTCTTAGGTCAGCCATCACCTCGTATCATGTTGTACAAGGAAGGTTGGTATAAAACATCCGAAGAAAAGTATATTAAGAAAAAGGTTCATTATTTAATCAATATCTTATGACATGAATTAAGATAGCCTGTTATCATTATTCTTCTAGTTTATGGAACTGATACAAATATGATAGTAATTAAGAGTTAGACCCTATTTTATCTTCTAGGTGCTAGCATTTGATACATGGAGGATTTTCTCAAGGCATAGACTAGTTGAGTCTAGCTTGGGATTCCTTCATTGGTCCACTTGTTATTTGCAATTAGCTATGTTATGTTAATTAGGTGAATAAATCAGTATTGCATTTTGTTATATCCCTTGTCCGTTTTGTACTTCCTCTCTACCGCCCAAATTCTAGGTTTAAATAGTTAAACCTATAATAGAATTTATCATTAACAAAATTGAGTTTTATCTCACTAGTTCGTTACATTTTCTTTCACTAAATTCTCAGCGTAACATCAGGTATCAGAGTGGAAATTCCTAGTGAAATTGCTTCTTGAAAACTTGTCGAAATGTCTATAGCAGAGAACATACGTACTCGGCATGATTTAAGCAAATCAAATATAATCTTGAAAAGCATGATAAGAAGTCTAATACCAGACTAAAACAAAAGAAATGAGCTCATGTTTTCAAATCATAGAAAGAAGAATGAGGAGGCATTTGCGCTTGTCAATTTATGCCATGAAGGTTTATAAGAGCTAATAGCTAATTCTCAAGCTGTCTTTGAAGAAATGAAGAAGCTTGTAGGTGTATCTACAAATCCACTACCAGCAAAGGAACATGATGTGAATCATCAACTTGAAAGGTTCATAGGTAGAATACTCTTTATCTACTCACTTTACTAAAATTGAATTTCTCAAGTTCGATGGTAAAGATATGGAGGGATGGATTGTCCGTAGTGAAAGATTTATTGAAATAGATCTAATCCTATTGGATTGAAGGTTAAATTAGTTTCTCTTCATCATTCTGGAAAGGCACTTGAATGGCACCAAACCTTTATAAAAGGGAAAGGTCCAGCTCATGAGCTAGTTTTAGAAATTTATTTGACTAACTTGAAAAATCGATTTGGTCGGGGGATATTCACTAATCCAATGGTTAAACTTAAGAGATTATATCAAATTGGATCTATTTTAGAGTATGTAGAAGTCATTGATTCTTGTCTTATAAGGTAGAATTGAGTGAGGAAGATTTATTCAGCATGTTTGTTATTGACCTGAAGGAAGAAGTTAGAATTACTGTCCTTATGCAGTCCCCTAAATCTTTAAAACAAACCTACGCCCTTTCCAAAATCCAAGGTGCTTACCCTAACTCACTGAAAAACTATAAATCTTTCATCTAAAAGACTTCATCACCCCTAACTACACCTTCTACCTGCATTTCCAAACCTAACAACTACTAGAACTCAGCCACACCTTTTTTTAAACAAACATCCCTTAAAAATAATAGACCACCTTTAAAACCACTCCTAACCAACTCTAATAGAGTTAAAAGACTTTTTGAAGATGGAATGGTTGTAAAAAGTTCCAAGAACCAATGTTTTGTGTGAAGAAAAGTTTTTTACCCTATCAACATTGTACCAAAAAACACATGCATTTGCTAATTGACTGTCCACAAGAATTTGTATTAGAGGAGGAGGAAGTGGAGACTTTAAATGTTGATGATGGGAATGTAAGATGGGGAAAGGAGCTTTGATTTTCTTACATGCTATAGAGGGTTATGTTGATCTATCAAGTCACACCATGAGAGTGGAAGGGATTAGTAAGAAGAAGCTCCATATTCTTGTAGACACGGGTAGCACATTTAATGTCATTGAAACAAAAGTTGCTAAACAGTTGGGTTGTACCTTGAAACATGTTAGTCCTATGGAGATAACAATTACTATAATCATATTTGCGAAGAGTTAGAACAAAATATGTAGGGGATGAGTTATAAATTTGATTTCCCTTTAAGGGTAATTGGTGGTTGTGAAGTAGTATTGAGGATTAGTTGGTTGTCAACACTAGGAAACGTTGAATGGGATTTCAATGCTTTAACAATGAAGTTTGAGATAAATGGTGTTCAACATAAGTTAAATGGTGTGCATCCTGAAAAACCACAAGATCATATGATTCCTCTTATTGATGGAGCTTCACCAGTCAATTCGAGACCCTGTAGTTATTCTCCAATGCATGAAGATGTAATAGAGAGGATGGTGATTGAATTACTAGAAAATGGGATTATTGGACAAAGTGTGAGTTCATAATCATCTCATGTTCTACTAGTCAAGAAAAAACAATAGTTGGCAGATGTGTATAGAATATCAGGAGCTAAGTAACAGGATTGTGTAGGACAGGTTTCCCAAACCTGAAGTTGCTTAATGAGTTACATAGAGCCAATGTGTTTTCTAAATTGGATCTCACTTCTGATGATCACCAAATTAGAATAAATGTTGTTGATATTCACAAAATGATATTTTGAACTCATGATGTACACTACGAGTTTCTGGTAACGCCTTTTGTACTCACCAATACGCCATCAACAGTTTAGAATTTTATGAATGATAATTTCATAATTTACTTAAGGAAAACTATTTTCGTGTTTTTTTATGATATTCTAGTATATAGTCCCAACATGGCATCTCATGTATAACATTTGGATGAAGTATATCAGTTGCTACAAAAGAAAAACTTTGTAGTAAAGTGGAGTAAATGCAACTTTGGGGTCTCCCAAGTTGAGTACTCAAGGCATATAATTGGTAAAGAACAAGTGTGTATAGACCTTAGAAAAGTGGAGGCTATTTTAAAATGGCTAATTTTAATGAATATTAAGTAGCTAAAGGATTTTCTTGGGTTGACAAATTACTACAAGATATTTTAAGGCACTATGGACATATTGGAATACATTTGATTGATTTACTTAAGAAATAGGGCTTTCACTAGAATGAAAAAGCTATTTAGCTTTCTCAACTCCCGAAGAGGCCTTGGTTTCATCTCCAATTTTTTATTACCCTCACCTGACAAACCATTCATTGTAGAAACCGATGCTTACAATGGTGGAGTTGAGGTAGTGTTGATGTAGGAAGGTCATCTAGTAGCTTACATCAGTAGAGCTTTGGTTAGGAAACACCTCGCTTTAACAGTATATGAGAAGGAATTGTTGACAGTTATCCATGCCATAAAAAAATGAGATCATTATTTGGGGCCAAGGAAATTCCTAATCAAAATAGGCCATAAAAGCCTCAAATATTTGTTCAAACAAAGAATCTATCAAACTTAAAAACAAAAGTATATTGCTAAGTTGTTTGGTTATGATTTTGAGATCATTTATAAGAAAGGAATTGACAATGGTCTGTAGATGCCTTATCTAGAATATCAATGGCTAGTTTAGTAGTCATCACTATCTCTACTCCAATCAGTAGTTTGATGCTTGAGATTGAGGAAAGTTGGAGAGTTGATCCTCAGTTGAAGAGCTTGATAGATGATTTACAGTCTATTGAGGGAGTTCAAAATGAGGTGTATAGTTGGCAAGGTGGAATACTAAGGAGGAAAGAGAAAATTGTTATAAGAGATGTATTTTTCGTTAGGCTAAAAAAGATTTAGTAGCTCCATGACTCATCTCAAGGGGGTTGATACCCGTCGAGTGAAGTCTGCTATCTTCGACGTCTTGGGAACCTGCAAAACAAGTCTCCGACCTGAAGTGTTTCCGGCGAAGACCCTTAGATGCTAAAGTCAATGATTTGAGAATGGTGGTAAAAGTGTATTCTTGAAGTAACAGTTACCTCTAAAGTGGGAGGTTGACTTGCTATTTATAGGGATTCATGTAATGATGATCTGTGGGGCCCACCTGTAAGCTGTGCGTAAGTGGTAAGCCGCTTAAGGGTCTTTTCAACTGTCTGAGCATTAAATGTTTCATCCCTACGAGTCAGGTTTGTAATTAATGCGATAGAGGAGAGAGAAGGAGTACGCCAGATCAGCATGGGTTTTGCTGACACTGATTCAGCTAAAACTCAGAGGGTATTGCTGAATGAAGGACTTCGGCCAAACCCTTTTTGGCATGAGTAATGTCAAGGACTACCGTAAGTTATTCATTATGGGTATTGATTCGGCATCGCTGCCACGTTGAAGATGTTTCAACGCGTGTTTATGTCGAGGCAAGGTTTGGCTAAGGAGCCATGTTTCTAGGCCAAGGTATACTTAGTTGGGCCCTTAATGGGCCTTGATATCGGGAATCCCCCCCAACGAGCTTAGATGAAGGCTCTTTAGGGCCTTAAAAAGCTATACGTGCGTGCCCTACGCACATGTGGCATCGTTTCTTGGAAAGCAGCGATTATTGATCTGACATAATCTTTCATATCTGCCATTTTGGAAAGTAATAATGATCTCTCTTCATTTAATGGGTGTACCTCTTCGTTTTCCGTGCGATTTTCTGTATATATAGGGGTGTGCGCTCTTTGTTGTTCTTTTGTTTGCTTTGCTCTCTAAAATTCTAACTTGCACTTCGCTTTCCAATTTTTCACCTTTCGACGAGTTCTTGCCAAACTTCCTTTTCTTCTACTGAGTGAGTTGTTGTTCTTTTCCTCTTTTGATACAAAGTAAAATGTCTTCAAGTTCATCTGATTCTTGTGCCTTAGTCCACCGTACCGGCCGCCGGTAACCAGCGGAGGAGCGTGACCCCTGTCCTACTACTATGGTGTTGCCCTTGAGGGGCCTCGAGGCCACCGCTACGGTGGAGGTTGTGGAGGGTGGCTCGAGCTCTGTCCCGCGTCGCCAAGTCATGGCAGGGGAGTCTTCTTCTATTTCACCACCGAAGGGGCGGATTGCCAAATGCCCACCACCTCTATTAAGAAGAAAGAGGCTAGTGAAATTTTTCAATTATTTGTTGGGGCATCGCGCGATTTCCCCGCCGAAGGGGCGGATTGCCAAATACCCACCTCTATTAAGAAGAAAGAGGCTAGTGAAATTTTTCAATTATTTGTTGGGGCATTGCGCGACATTATGGGGAAGGCGCCAAAGAAGGGGGAGGTTATGTGGAATCCACCTAGGAAGAATTTAGTGCCTGTGCTTTGTTAGTAGGTGCGCTGGGGATTCTGCCTCCCTCTAGATGTCGATGTGGTGGATGTGTTGCATGAATTTGGCTTGTGGCCGGGCCAATTGCACCCTAATGCCTGGATCATTTTGGCTGTCTTGGCACAAATATGCCTCGAACTGGGCTTCATCCTCTCAGGTCATGTGTTTCATCTCTGCTTCAGGCCTCGCAAAAAGCACGTGGGAGCCTTCGTATTTTGGGGGAGCACAAGAGAGACCACGCCGAAACCAGTAGAGAAGCAGCCCCATGTGAGGGATTTCAAGGATAAGTGGTTTTGGATTTTCCCATTCCCTGATAATGTAGAGGAGGGCGCGCCGAATCCTTTGAGGGATGGGAAGTTCCCCTTTCATACCCCCTGAAACCGCAATCCTGAGAACCCCTACTCCTAGCATCGAGTCATGGATTTAAGCCCTTCGTAGAGCCGAGAGGCGGAAATTGTGCGTCAAATTCGACCGGGCATCCATTGGCGCGTGGCGGAGTTTTTACTGGGTCAACCTAATGGCCTATTTTGTTGGATGGACCAAGGGGCCATCATTTATATTGATTTGACTGCTGAGGATGGTGAGACTTCGAAAAATTGATCATTGCTTTCTTTTTATTTGTAGGAATGGCCAGTACTAAGTGGAAACCCAAAATTATTCCTGTAGTGGCAGCGGCAAGGATATAAGCGCCGGAGGGTGCCTCCCTAGGGGTGGGGAGTGGGGTAGAGTTATCATCTATGGGTGCCACAACTTCAACGGTAGTGGAGCTGACGTCGAAGGTAGAGGTTGCTATCGAGGGCTGGGCACAACAGCTTCTTGAGCAGGGGATTCTAGATCCTCTTGCTACGTGAGAGGTGGCTAACAAGGCTGACAAGGACATGGTTGTGATAGAGACTACTCCATCAAGAGCCTTAGTCTCTGTTGCCAGCCCCGAGGGCTTCCTCCCAGGGGAAGAACATCTACCGCACCCACGAAGGGTGTGGAGATTAGGGAAAGGGGGTAAAAACGCCCCCGTGATGATGGTGATATTAGGGGAAAGTCCTCCAAGGGGAAAGCTCCGCTAATTGAAGAAGAGCATGTCCAATGGGCCAAATATGATCCACCGCTGGTATGTTTGATGACTGTAAAATTCTCCCCTTTTTATTTGCTTTTCCATATTGTTGCTTAAATTTGTCCGGTTCTTTTGTAGTTGTGGCGGAAGGTACATGGGGAGGACGTGCCTCTGCTGAAGGTGAAGGTTGTTAGCGAATTGGGGTGCTATACTAAGTTGCCGCATGAAGATGAGCGATTCATCTTGATGGGTCTTGCTGAACTAGGGGTCTATGCTAAGGTGTAAGCTTTACTTGTAAGTGTCCATATGCGTACGCATTCCATTGTGTTCTCTTTTCTTTTGTTTTAGCCATTGACCTGCCCTTGCATTGTGAAGGCCTTTTCTATGGTGCATCGTATGGCGAAGGTACTAGTTGGCACTCAGTGGCAGGTGGAGGTTGCCTATAACTCTTCCCAAGGTAGTGCTAAGCGGTTGAAGGAGGTTCAGCAAGAGCGCGATGCCCTCGCTAAGATGGAAGAGACTACCAGGAAGATGGGGGAGGTGGGCAAGAAGCAAGCTGCGGACCTGACCCAAGCTCTCTTGGACTTGGAGTATTCCGAGAAAAAATGGAAGGAGTTGATAGGCACCCTGCGGGGGTTGGAGGAGAAGCACGAGTTGGCATTGGCCCAAATCAAATCTACCGCTGAAGCCGAGGAGAAAAGGCTTAAGGCACTGATAGAGGAAGTGAGGGCTGAGGCGGCGGGGGGGAAGGAGGATAAAGCCCAAGTGGTGAAGGATTTGGAGAATGTAGAGAAGGGGCTAGGGTAGTGGAGGACTATCATCGAGGGGAACACTGAGGTGCTGCGGGACCTTCAGCAGAAGTATGATTGCCATAAGGCTAAGTATAAGCTGAAGGTGAAGCAGACCCTCGAGGATTAGCGAGAGGATCATCTCAGTTATCGTATTGCCTTTCTTCGTATGGTACGCGATAAGTTTTCCAAGGTAAACATTGATGATCTTGCCCAGCTAGCTCTGCCGGATGAGCCCCTCGGCCGCTAGGAAGAAGATGAACTTATTTTTGGGCTTCCCACATTAGAGCCTTCCTATTCCAAAGTCTCCTCTATGGCAACCGATGAAGAGGAGGTCCAGTCTTGATGGGCTGAGATCTCCACCCTTTGATGATGAGGAGCCTCCATTGAACCATGCATATAACTTGCTAGATGTTGATCCTTTGGAGCCTATTTCATTTGGGTTGGATGAAGAAGAAGATTCTATGGTTTACATGCCTCCTCTCCTCTATGTCAGCGCAGCCCACTACCTCATTTTTGCTTTGTAGCTCTGACTTTAGGTGTGAACCTTTGTAGCTATTAGGCTCGGCTTTGTGGGCTTATAAATATGTTTAGTTAATGGAACTCCTTTTTGCTTATATTTGCTTCGCTTGCTGATGGGTTGTGTTATTGTGTTGTTGAATACATATTATGTGCTGAATTTGCTTGTTTGTAGTTTTTGATAATTGAGATATGAAATTGGGTCTTTAGCTTGAGTTAAACTACGGGATGAGAGGATTTCTTTGTCTTTCCTAGTGTACACTGAAATGATTGAATTGTAGCTTTAATGGCCTGTGTGCTGCTCAGCGGACCTCTTGGGCTTGCTTAAATTCCAAAGCCTAATGACATCGAGGGGACCTCTTGGGATATGACCCTGTGTGCCATTCAACGCTGAGAGGATCGCTAGGGATCTTACCCTTTGGGCAGTGTATCTTTTAATTTCAGAGAGATAGCATCGAGGGGATCTCAGAGATCTGACCCTGCGGATTGTTTAACTTGCTTTAGTTTCAAAGTGTGAGATAGCGCCGAGGGGATCTCGAAGATCTGACCTTGCGGGCTATTTAACTTTAATTCTAAAGCATAATAGCACCGATGGGATCTTGGAGATCTGACCCTACGGGCTGTTTAAATTGCTTTAATTTCAAAGCACTATAGCGTCGAGGGGATCTCGGAGATCTGACCCTTCGGGCTGTTTAACTTGCTTTAATTCTAAAGCATAATAGCACTAAGGGGATCTCGGTGATCTGACCCTGCGGGCTGTTTAACTTGCTTTAATTTCAAAGCACTATAGCACCGAGGGGATCTCAGAGATCTGACCCTGCAAGTTGTTTAACTTGCTTTAATTTTAAAGCGCTATAATGCAAAGGGGATCTCGGAGATCTGACCCTACGGGCTGTTAGAGTGATCAGCTACTCATCTTATGAAATAAATTTACAGCACATTTGCATTGTCATTACCCTGAATGTTTACAAAATGATCTCAAAGAAATACATAAGACGTTAATTACTACGCTCCTAGATAGAACTTTCGTAGAGAGGACGTATTCCATATGCGGGGTAGGACCTTTCCCAGAATAGTGGATAACTTGTAGGTGCTACCTGTTATTCATTTTGCCACTTTCAACGGGCCTTCCCATTTGATGCCGAGCTTCCCTCGCCCTTCTCTTGCTTGCGAGTCTTTTATGTTAATTCACCCTCCTGGAACGTGAGAGGTTTAATTTTTTTGTTGCGTTTGAGGGTGATGCGTCGTTTATATTCCATCATGCGGATGAGAGCTTGTTCGCGCCTTTCTTCCAACGAATCCAAGTTGTGCCTCAACAAGTCATCATTTGAGGCCCCTTCAATGTAATTTGCTACCCTTGCGCTGGGTGTGCCTATGTCAACGGGGACCACTACTTCCATTCCATATGTGAGGAGGAAAGGTGTTTCGCCCGTTGTTGTCCGCGGGTTGGTTCTATAGGACCAAAGGACATTGTGGAGCTCTTCTAGCCACACTGAACCATGTTCATAGACTCTCGTTTTGATACCTTCCAAGATGGTTAGATTAGTTACTTCCATCATGCCATTTGTCTGAGGATGGGAAACGCTGGAGAAGCGAAGTCGTATCTTGAGTCGTTGGCAGAAAAATTTAAATGCATGGCAATTGAATTATATCCCATTGTCTACTATGATGGTATGGGGGATGCCGAAACCTGACATTATGTTCTTGCCGAAGAAAGAGGTGACCTGCTTCAGCTTAATGGCTGACAAGGGTTCGGCTTCTACCCATTTGGTGAAATGATCCACAGCGACAATGACCCAACGCTTTTACTGTTTTACTCTTGGTAAGGGTCCCACTAAATCCATACCCCACAGGGCGAAGGGCCATGCGGCTTGAATCATTGATCTCGGCCCGGTCGGTGTTGATGATGTTTTTGCGAAGGCTTGGCAAGCTTTGCAAGATTGGACCAGATTCTTGGCTTCTAGCTCCATTATTGGCCAATAGAAGCCTTGTAGCTTGGCCCTTCGAACCATTGCGTCCTTCTTCTCATGTGCGCTATAGAGGCCTTTGTGAACCTCGGTAAACATGTAATCGGAGTTGACGTGGCCCACGCATTTCAGCCAAAGATGGCTGATGGATTTACTGTACAGCTATCCGCTGATCATCGCATAGCAAAAGGATTTTCGTACTATTTTTGGAGCTGCATACTCCTCCTCTGGTAGCTCGTTATGCTCCAAATACTTGCTAATTGGGGTGAACCACTCATCCTCCATTTATGATTGTAGCACTTCTATTATCGGTACATTAGGGGAATTAACGCGCAACAGGATGCAGGGGAGCAGGATCTCCTATTCTTCGCTTGATGCCCCTTTTACTAGTCTATCAGCTTAGGCGTTCAACGTTCTGGGAATCTGCTTAATCGACACTTCGTTACCTTCGTTGCGTATCTCTTTGATGAGGGAGGTGATTCGGGTAAGGTACTATCGCATGACCTCATTTTTGGCTTTGTATTCTCCGTCGAACTATTTGACCATTAGCCCATAATCGCTAAATATATTGATGTTGTCAGGTTTGATGGCTTTGATAATCTCTAGATCGAAGATCAGTGCTTCATATTCTGCCGCATTGTTGGAGGCCTTGAACTCCATCCTAGCAGCCTGTCGAATCACTACCCCCTTTAGACCCTGAATGTAAATTCCAATACCTGCTGCAGTGCTGTTGGAGCTGCCATCTATGAACATTCGCCAAGTCGCCTCTAGTAGTTCTTTCGGTGATGGAGCTTCTTGCACGCAGTCTGCTAACACCTGTGATTTCATTGCCATCCTTGGTTCAAAGCAGACATCGAACTCTATAAGTTTGAGGGACCATTTAGCGAGGCATCCTGAGGACTCAGACCGCTGAAGTGCTTTCTTGAGTGGCAGGTTGGTTCGTACTATAATCATGTGGGCTTGAAAGTAGTGGTGCCATTTCTAGGAAAACACCACTAGCATGAAGGCCATCTTTTCCATTCGGCCGTATTTGACTTTGGTGCCTTTCAGAGTGCGGCTACCATAATAGATCGGAAACTGATCTCTTCTTTGATGAGTACCATTCCCAACACCTCCTCCGAAGTGCTAAGATAAAGATACAACGGCATACCGGTGACTGGGCGGCTCAGCAGGGTTGGGGAAACCAAAAAGGCTTTGATTTCAGCAAGAGCTGTGGCGCAGTCTTCTCCCCATACGAACTTCTTCATTTTCAAAGCTTTGTAGAATTGGATGCATCTTTGTGCCGTATAAGAAATGAAACGGCCCAAGGCGTTAAGCTTTCTATTGAGAACTTATCCCCCTTTGCAAGACCAAATATCCCAAGAATTTTCCTCCCGTTATGCCGAAGGCACATTTCTTCGGATTCAGCTTCAACCCATACTTCTCTAGAAGGGGTCAGGACTTTGGCTATGTCTGCAACGTGTTCTGCCTCGGCTTTACTCTTGATAATCATATCATCCATGTACAGTTTTACTTCTTTCCCTATCATGTCACCGAAGATCTCATTCATCATTCGTTGATACATGGCCCCCTCGTTTTTAAGATCGAAGGGCATGACGTTGTAGCGATATATTCCTTCATGTGTAATGAACGATGTTTTTACCTTGTCTTCTTTGGCCATAGGTTTCTGGTTATAGCCCGATGCCGCATCCAACATAGAGTAAATGGCCTAGCCTGCTGTGGCATCTACTAACATGTCAATGTTGGGGAGAGGATAGCTATCTTTTGGGCATGCTTTGTTGAGATCCGTGAAGTCTACACACATGCAAAATTTGCCATTTGACTTCTTGACTAGTACTATGTTGGCAATCCAATAAGGGTAGCGGACTTCTTTAATGTGTCTGGCCTCGAGCAGGCGAGAAACCTCCTCCTCTATGGCTTTCTGCCTCTTAGGGGCATGGTTCCTTCGTTTTTGTTTGATTGGCTTCACTTGGGGAAGGACATTCAGCCTGTGTTCCGCAACTCTGGGGCTGACACCTGTCAGGTCTGCCAAGGTCCATGCGAAAGCTCGGACCTTCTCACACAGTACTGCTAAGATTTCTTTCGTAGTTTCTTCCTTCATCCCTCCAGACATGCGAACCTCTTTTCCTTCTTCCAAGGTTACCGCTACCATTACATCTACGGGCTCCGCAGACCGCTCCTAGTCAGGTTCCTCCTCCACCGATAAAGCCTCGGCCTTCAGGGACATTAAATATGTTTCCTGGGCGGCTTGGTGATTTCCACGGGGCCGTGGCTATTTCCTGGTGTGTAGGTATCTGGAGCGAGAGGTACAGGAGGTTAATGACACATTCAGAGTCGATGATGAGTGGGCGTCCCAGGATTATGTTATACGCTAATGGCATATCCACGATGAGAAATTCGGCCCGAGCTTTCCACTTGGAACCACTATCCCCCAATGCAATAGATAAGTTCGCCGAACCGCATAGGCGCATGATGTACCCTCCTAAGCCGATCAATGGCACCTGATGAATGGCAAGGTGATTGGGGTTTCCTCCAATTGCCTCGTACACTCTTCTGGTCATCATGTTAACAGAGCTACCAGTGTATGACGCACCTGGTATCCCTCCACCATCATTTCAATCACCAGGGCGTCATTGTGTAGCGAAGGTTTCTTCTCTTGAGCGAAGGTGTAGCACATCTCGCTCTCTCTATTTGTATTATCATAATCAAACATGTTCCCCCTCTTCCTCTCTTTCTGGGTGGTTCCCCCGGTGATCATATGTATCACTCCCCTACGCGGGGGCTCTTCGAAATTACGACGTTGTGGGTGATAGCCTGGTTCGGCGTCACAGCGAGGCAGTTGATAGCCTGCCTCATCATCTCGGCAAGGCGGTTGATAGCCTCGTTGCTCCTGGCGGGGATTTCTCCCCCCTTCATCTCGCTATCTATCCCTCGGCGGGTTTTGGAGGAAGCGGTCCAACCGACCGTTAGTAGCCTTCTTGCTCAATTCGCGGGCCAACTCTCAGCAATCTTCTGTGTCATGGCCTTCGCTTTTATGGAACTTTTACTAAGTCCCTGCTTCCCCTTGTATCTCATTTTAGGGGGTTATTTGATGTCTTCCCCATTTTTCTCGATCCACATCAGATGCTCCTTTCTTTTGGCATTGAAAGGGGTGAATTCTTCCACCTCTCGTCTTGGTACCTCCGGACAATAGGTTTATCGGTGTTCGGGCTTGGGCTTTCTAAAGTATCGCCATTTCACCATTTCCTCCCTCGCAGTGGCCTTGATTTTCTTTGTGTTTCTTTTGTGAGTTTCCCAACGAACCCATTTTCGGGCCTTCTACATCAGCATTGCCAGAGTGGTGGGTCTCTTGGTGGATATGTCTTTTGCCAAGTCATCACTTTGGCAGTTTCTCACCAATGCTTCTGAGGCTATATCGATGTTGCAGTCCCTAATCTTAAGAGCCACTTTTTGGAATCTTTGCACGAATTCATCGAGGGATTCGTCTGACCTCTGCTGGACCATCTGTAACTCTTAGACCGTTCGTCTTGGTGGTATAGACATGA
The DNA here is from genome assembly GCA_949673415.1 of Euphorbia schlechtendalii. Lineage (NCBI taxonomy): Eukaryota > Viridiplantae > Streptophyta > Magnoliopsida > Malpighiales > Euphorbiaceae > Euphorbia > Euphorbia schlechtendalii. Next base: position 21,895 of record CATIWQ010040481.1, read on the forward strand.
CAAAATAGAGGGTGAAGCTCTTGGCCATCATGTCAAAGCTCGTTACGGATCCCGGTTTGAGGCTTTCAAACCAGTGGGTTACGGGTGCCACTAAGGTGGTGGGGAATAACTTGCACAACATGTCATCTGTAGCATCAGCTGCCTCCATGCACTGACAGAAATAGCGAACATGCGCGGTGGGATCTCCTACCCCGGAGTATTCCCACAGACGAGGCTGTTTGCAACCTTTTGAGAATCTTTCCATGAGTATGCGGGCCCAATAGGATGATTCTATTTCGACGATGTCTAGCACTACAGCCTCCATGCCCCTCTCGGCCAGGATTAACTCCACCTTCTTGGCTATCACAGCCTCCAAATCTTCTCTAGCGGGCCGAAGCTTCGGGGATATCTCTCTCCTTGACCCCGCCGAACTCCCCTGGCTATCCAGAGGCTGCTTCGAGCAGATTTTGAATGCGGAACTTCTGTCTCCATATTGGAGTTATTCCTCGAATCCCCCCTCTTCCCGCCATGGGGATTTTGTCTTTGCCTTTCCTTTACTCATGGTGGTTCCTCCCTTTTCCAATGTTTATGAGCAGTGGTAAGTGTAACATGAGTGGTTTTGTCTAGCCATGGATGGGGAACCTCGAGATGGGCGTCGCATCTCCGACCTATTCAATTGCCTTTCCCTACAGAGGTCCCTGAGCAATTCTTATTCCTCCTTTCGTGAGTGCAGGATTTTATTCATTATATTTTGCATAAGGGCCATGGTCGCATTTTGTTGCTTGCTTTGCCTGACAAACATTGTCACCATGTCTTGTTTCGCAACCTTCCTTCTCCCTTCTTCGTATGTCTCTGGCCTTGAAGAGATAGGTGTTTCCGTTTGCAGCGGGGGAACGGTGGTGACTGGATTTGACATTCCATCCGTATCTCCAAGCTCCGGTGTATCAAAAAACAGGACAGTCCCCGGAGTGAAAGGTCTTATTGGTTTGTTTGGGGCAGTAGTAATTGTTCAGGGTTGTCTTCCACGCTCACCGCACCAATTTGATACCCATCGAGTGAAGTCCGATATCTTCAACGTCCCAGGAACCTGCAAAACAACTCTCCGGACGGAAGTGTTTTCGGCGAAGACCCTCCAATTCTAAAGTCAGTTATCTGAGAAGGGTGGTAAGAGTGTATTCTTGAAGTAATAGTTACCTCTAAAGTGGGAGGTTGCCTTGCTATTTATAGGGATTCATGTAATGATGATCTGTGGGGCCCGCCTGCAAGCTGTGCGTAAGTGGTAAGTCGCTTGAGGGTCTTTTCAACCATTTGAGCATTAAATGTTTCATCCCTGTCAGTTAGGTTTGTAATTAATGCGACAGAGGAGAGAGAAGGAGTGCGCCAGATCAGCATGGGTTTTGCTGACTCTGATTCAACTAAAATGCACAGGGTATTACTGAATGAAGGACTTCGTCCAAACCCTTTTCAGCATGAGTAATGTCAAGGACTGCCGTAAGTTATTCGTTGTGGGTATTGATTTGGCATTGCTGCCATGCTGAAGATGTTTCAGCGCGTGTTTACGCTGAGGCAAGGTTTGGCTAAGGAGTCATGATTCTAGGCCAAGGTATACTTAGTTGGGCCCTTAATGAGCCTTGATATCAAGGGTTATTCAAGGGTATTGACTACTACTAAGTGTGTGGGGTAATTCTTTCATTATAAAAGGATAGAAAAAGACATTAGAAATATTGTGAGGGGATGTGAGACATGTCAAAAATGCAAGTATGTGACTTCTAAGAGCCCTGGTTTGTTGAGCCTCTACCCATTTCTGAGAATTTATAGAGTGGTGTGAGCATGGATTTTGTGGAAGGATTTCCTAAAAATGGTGGTCGTGGAGAGGATTAGCAAATATCCTCATTTCCTAGCTCTTAAACACCCATATTCAGCTCATGTTGTTTATTTGTATTAGAGAGAAATCTACATATTACATAGATACACTTCTTATATAGTTATTGCTAGAGATCCCGTGAGTACCTTTTGGACTAAAATATTTCGGTTGCAAGGAGTATAGTTAGCTAAATCCCCTACTGATTATCACCCATAATTAGATGGCCAAATTGATAATTTCGGAGCTTCGTCTTCTTTTTCATCTTCTTCTTCAATCATCGAAGTCTTTCCAAGATGACATCTAGCAGTTAGATTAGATGGGCTAACGGAAGAATCTTCATGAGTCGAGATTATCTTCTTGGTGCTGTTGGAATAGGAGTAGAAAGAATAGACATCATCGTTCTCTTGTAGAACTCCAGTATTCTTCAAATAATTCCCATCCATATAACGAAAATACTCACCCGGTTGTTGAACATAGGGGAGTTCGTTTCTTGCACCCAAGACGATAGCGGTGATAATTTTGGCCGCCCCAATCTTGTTCCTCATACTTGTAGAATTCTTCTTCATCATATCCCAAATAATATCTATGAATTCCGCTTTTTGCTTATTCAAAGCACAAGAAAGAAAAAACAAATCTCTCTTTTGGACTTTGGTGTTCTATACTTGACAAAATACTGAAGTGGAAAGGTATTTGTGGAGTAGAAGAATGCACTCATCCTTAATCAATTTATTAGGAGAATTTTTGGGATTGAAGGTTCTCTTACCCGTTAAATCTGTCCAAACTCGATTTGCTTGAAAAGTATCTGTCATGCTCAATGAATTTTCAATTTCGAACCTGAACCAAGCACTCATCATCTCTCTTGTGATGGTGTAATGTCTACCTTGGTTGCGAAATTGAATCGCCCTCTTCTTCTTGTCTTCAAAATCGAATGTCACTAGACATTCCAAAATCCAATCGCATTTTGTGGATATTGCATTCCCACAAATCGGTTTAAACCCAAATCAGCAAGATGCATCCCTATTTGTTCATGGAGTCTCAAAGTCTCCAAGAAAATCATATCAAGAAAAATCATGCCATTGATTTCCAATTTGTTGAGAATTTGGAATCTCATTCCTTCTTCTCTTGTATGAATCGGAAAACGACATCCGAAATCTTTTTGTCTTCTATTTGAGGATACCTTAACATGTGGCATATTGGTTTTTGTTTTAAAGTAAAGGTTTTTGAAAAAAAAAGAGTTTGAAAAGGTTTTGAATGTAGAAGATGAAAGAATCAGAACTTTTGTAAGCTTTGTAGAAGGTTGTGGTGGTTATGGATTCAATCTTGACCTTTATATAGAGTTCTAATAGGTCATTGATTTGCCAAAATAGTCAATATAGACATTCCTCCTTCAAACTAGCCATTATTGGCAGTTTCAGCCATCTGTCACGTGTTAAATCGCGAGCTGTAATGATCATATTCTGCCTAAGTCGCGATCGCCAAGGCCTGTCGTGATTGTGACTTTCCTCATGACGGAAACAGAAAGTTTTTCTGCATATTGTCACGGGCGCAATCTGTAGTCGCTATCGCGATCTTCTTCAGTTCTTCTACTTCTTCGATTTTTAGACTTAGTCCTAACATAAAGTAGAGAAATAAACATGTTAAATAATATATATATATATATATATATATATATATATATATATATATATATATATATATATATATATATATATATAAAATTCTTA
>CATIWQ010040486.1:0-13704 GCA_949673415.1 Euphorbia schlechtendalii
ATTCAGAGCATCTATAATAGTTTGTCTATTCCACAAATTGTATTAACACATAGGAAAGAATAGACAATCAATTTGAAAATGCATCTTTAGTATCTTGTCTAGCTCATCTTTTCTGTATAATGTGGTACCCATGTGTTATCATTTATTATAGACAATATCTATTTGATTGTCTAGACGTAGACGACCAACTAGACATAATTTACAATAAATATTATTTAAAATGGAATAATAATTTTAAGACTGTTACAACATCATTAATAGTAATTTCTATTCCATGTGTTATCAAAACTTGAAATCCACGGATCACCGAAGATTCTCTCATTACATTAAATTTAGTTTAGGTTAGTGTAATTAAGTTGAATTAATTCAAAAATTGAAAAAGAGCCTCGGAGGTTATTCATTCCCATAAGAAGCACAAGAGCAGCCATGCGATTGCAAAATCCATGCCTTCGAACTCAAACTCTGATCCCCCAATCCGCACTCTATTCAATTCCTGCAAAAACATTCGCCATCTCTACCAACTCCACGCCCGCATTATACACAAAGGTCTCGAGCAAGATCATTTCTTTGTTTCTCGCTTGCTTACTCTTTCTTCTTCTGTTTCCTATTCCACCTCCATTTTCAACCGCCTTCTCTATCCTTCCACTATTCTCTACAACATTCTTCTCAAAATATACTCCCGCAAATCCCAATTGAATGACACCATCTCCCTCTTTATCCGCATGAAGCTGAGTGACAGCGCTTTGCCTGATAAGTACACTTATCCTTCCTTAATTAACTCGTGTTCTACTGATTGTAGATTGATAGAGGGTCGAATTCTTCACGGGTCTGCAATACGGTGTGGGGTTAGTGACGATGTTTATGTTGGGTCTAGTTTGGTGGATTTTTATGGGAAATGTAAGGAGATTGTGTCTGCACGGAATGTGTTTGATGAAATGCCTGTGAGAAATGTAGTCAGTTGGACGGCAATGGTTGTTGGGTATGTCAATGTTGGAGATTTGGTTAATTCGATGAGGGCATTTAATCAAATGCCTGAGAAGAATTTGACTTCTTGGAATGCGATGATCGATGGTTTGGTAAAATCAGGGGATTTGTGCAGTGCTAGGAAGTTGTTCGATGAAATGCCTGAACAGAATATAATCTCCCATACGGTTTTGATTGATGGATATGCCAAGGCGGGGGATATGGCATCTGCGAGGGCTCTGTTTGATAACGCTGCAGAGAAAGATATTGTTGCTTGGTCTGCATTGATTTCAGGGTACGCACAGAATGGTCAGCCAATAGAGGCAGTAAAAGTATTTTTAGAAATGGAGTCGATGAATGTCAACCCTGACGAATACATAATGGTTAGCCTAATGTCTGCTTGTGCTCAATCGGGTAGTCTGGACTTAGCCAAGTGGGTTGATTCTTACTTGAAACAGAGCTCGATCGACACTCATCGAACTCATGTCATGGCTGCACTGATAGACATGAATGCAAAGTGCGGGAACATGGATAGAGCGAAAAAGTTATTCGAAGAGATGCCTAAAAGGGATCTAATCTCATATTGTTCCATGATACAAGGCTTGTCAATACATGGCTTTGCCAAGCAGGCTGTCGAAATGTTCGACAGGATGCTTAGTGAGAACATAATCCCAGATGCCACTGCATTTACCGTTATACTAACAGCCTGTAGCAGAGGAAGGCTAGTTGAAGAGGGTTGGCACTATTTCGAGACAATAAAGAATAAGTACAATATGGTGCCCTCCCATGAGCACTATGCTTGTATTGTTGATCTTCTTGGCAGGTCAGGACAACTAGAAGCTGCTTATGAGCTTCTTAAGACGGTCCCTATGGAGCCTCATGCAAGTGCTTGGGGTTCGCTTCTTGGAGCGTGTAAACTGTATGGCGAAGTTGAGTTGGGGAAGCTTGTGGCTAAACGAGTGATTGAGCTTGAACCTGAACATTCCGGCCCTTATGTGCTTTTATCCAGCATCTACGCTGCTGCAGACCAGTGGCTAGAATATTCAGTTGTAAGGGATAAAATGAAGGAAAAAGGGATTAAGAAACTGCCAGGTTACAGTTGGTTGCAGCGAGAAAGTTAGAATCTTTGCACAGGACATGATTGCTTCAGTCCCATATACTGCTGGTTCATGAGTTCTTACCTCAGTGGTTAGAATTATTAATGGATCAGTGTATTATGACGTTGAAATTGTTTGCTGGTTACGTGGATATTCAAATAACATGTTAGGCTAACTAATTTACGCAGTTTATCAATTGATACCAGACATTGCAGAATAGGAACAGTGAAAGGAGCTGGGTAAAAAAATCTGAAATGGATGATTAGCTTTTCTTGATACCATTTTTGGTCACAGGGGAAAGATAATATTACTATTTATATTCGAGCTGCAAAATTAATTTTTTTTACTTATATTGAGATTATAATCTGCAACAAAGTGGTATTATTTCACAAGTATTTTTACACATTGTGCAATTGTACAACAGAAGATTTAGAATACTTTTCTCACTGTCTGTTTCAACTAAACGTGGTAGGTTTATATAGCTATACCTTACTGAGCCTGAACGGAACGGGATTCCAAGTAAGATATGGCAACGGCTGCATGGAAAGCAGCGCCAACAGGCAGAACATCTTCGTTCATAAAGAAGTAAGGCGAATGCAATCTTACAATTGGCCTTTCATCATCGTTTTTTACCCCGATCACAAAAAACGCAGCTTTCATCTTCTGTGCATAAAAACTGAAATCCTCTGCCCCCATAAACGCTTGCATAAGTGTCACATTTGATTCCCCGAGCAAAGCTTCCCCCACTTGTTTTGCATGCTCATACATCGATTCATCATTCACTGTTGCTGGGTAAGGCCTCATTTTTTCTTCCACGAAGTCCACCAAAGCACTGCATCGATGAACTGCTGCTTGATTCTCTATAACCTGCCAGTAAAACTCGAAAGTACGTTTTTTTGTAGGCAGTAGCAGCGAAAGACAGCATCTTTGAAGTCACATAATATGATTAACTATATAGGGCGAATTGATCCTGCAGATCTATCAAGCACTATGAATTTGCTTTAATTTTATGCATTATAATTGCCAAATACCTCTTTTATCCGTTTCTGGAGATAGAATAGACCTTCAGTAGTCAAGCTCCGATAAGTGCCACCGAATTTCACCATCTCTGGGATAACATTCCCAGCCTGTCCTGCCTCAACAAATCCAACGGAGATTACCTACAAAAAAATTGGAAATGAACAACCAATAGCGATAAATTGATACTTTCCAGAGATTTTTTATTGTCAGATGCTCGAAGTGACATCAGAAACATCCGTTGTATGAAATCCACCTTAAAACACAATGCTTAAATTGATTCAATAAACTGAAACAAAAATTAACTGGTACGAAACAAAACCTACAAAATTTCTTAGTAATGAATCAATCTATCAAACCAGTAGTAAAATGACTTGTTACAAGAATAAAGGAAAAGGAGAAATACTCTAGGCTCGAGAGGATCGGTTTCTCGAGAAATTAATTGTTGCAGAGCAAGGATGGCAAACGACACAGCAAGAACAGGATCTTTTGTGTCTTGGGGCCTTGCAGCGTGTCCGCCTTTTCCTTTAATGACAGCAATGAACCTTCCAGAAGCAGCAGCCATAGGACCAGGTGTAGAAGAAACTGTACCAACAGCCAACTCAGGAGCAACATGCAGTCCAAAAATGGCTTCAAACTTATCAAGAGCTCCTTCCTTCAACATATGATATGCACCTGCCAAACCTTCTTCAGCAGGCTGGAATACAAGCTTCACAGTTCCCTTTAATTTGAGTCCACAAACCAAAATCAGTCACAATTTTACATAATCTTGAAGAATAAAGATTAATGTCATAATGTGATTATGCAATTATATACCTTTAATCGAGCCTTTTTGTGTTGAAGTAATTTCGCTGCTCCAAGCAGCATTGTAACATGAGCATCATGCCCACAAGCATGCATTTTGCCATTGATCTTGCTCTTATGCTCCCACTCTACTAGCTCCTTTAATTTCATAAACAATACAATTTGATTTTTATTCAATCCTGTAACTCAACTCTTTCCAATTCACTAGATTCAAAGTTCAGTTCATTCGCAATTTCAACGTACCGGACATGAACTGTGTGTGAATAACATTTTCTCTTTTTCTAAATAAAAAATTCGAAGGATAGTGAAAACAAATCGGTGAGTCAATACCACCATGTCAGGAGTTTTTCAAAGGTATGGTTTGACTCGTTTAGAAAGCGAGTTGACGCGTCAAAATCGATGCAACAGTGAGAAGAGAAGAGGCTAGAACCAACCTGAATAGGAAGTGCATCCATGTCAGCTCTGAGACCGAACCAGGGCTCCGAACCCGACCCGATCGTACCAACCAATCCAGTTTTGGCAAATGGCCAACGATACTCAATTCCGAGCGAGTCCAGCTCCGATCGAATAACTTCACTCGTGTTGAACTCTTCAAAACCAAGCTCTGGATATTCATGGAGTCTTCTTCTTGTCCTTTTCAACCAATCGAAGAACTCCGGGTCTTTCGCTGATTCCAAAAGCTCCCGAGTTAGCGAAGCCAGTTCCGATTCCAAACGAATCGCTGCCACGCGTTCAACTGTAAGTATCAGATAAAAGAAGAAAAATCTCCTAATTGGAGAGCGCAAAGAAGTTTTCGCCATTTTTGGATGTGCTATCAACACTTGTTGAAAACTTGAAATCTCTGGTAAGCCAATGCACGTGAGTTGGGAATGAAAGTACATGGGCCTTTCATGGTTATTTTGGGCCTAATTGGCTATCTATTACTTTTTTTGTTTATCAAGCACAAATTACTATTTACAAAATATGTTTTTTAAGAATTCACTTTTACATTTTCTTATGTTCTGATTTTACATTTTTACGTTCTTATATTTTGATTTTACATTTTTACAAATTTAACATTTTTACTCTCTGATATACCTATTATCTATCTTTTATATGTATGTGTGTAATATATTTGTTATATGTTTACTATATACATGTTATAAATCTATTGTTTCTTATCCCTTCACCCAAAATGTTTTAAAACATTTGTTATATACCTAGTATATAACTATTATAAATCTCAAGTGTAGAAAAGAAACTTTGAATTAGTTTTACATAATAATGTAATATTAAAACTTGAAAGAAAATTTTTTGTAATTTGGTAATAGTTTGGGTAAAATTTATATATGGTACCTTAAGCATCTACCTAAAAACCCCCCATTTTTTTAGCTATTTTAAATTGTTATTTATGGCCCCCAAATATCCAAATATTATTTCTAAGAAAAAAATGTAGTTGCCCTTGATTAAAGAAATATTTCCAACATCATCAAGTTCTTAACTAAAGAAATATCTCCAATATCATCAAGTTTATAATAAAAACTAGAAATATATGATCCACCATTTTCTAAATATCTTTTTTGTTTGAAGATGTCGTTAATGAGTTCACAGTGCTGTACATGTTATTGCCAAGTTTGTGCGATTAAACTTGAGTTCAATTATCACTATTTACATTTATAGAGTACTGTGATAAACACAATCATTGGTTGAGTACATGTTGTTTGAAGATAAATATCATACCCAAATGATTAGCATGTGATTGTTTTCAAACCGAAAGCTTACGCATTGTACCGAAAATTAGTAATCTTTTTAGTTATTCACTGTGTAAAAATTTACCGCCTTGGTAAAATAGGTAAAATTTTTGAAAAATTGCATTGAAATCCGAAAAAGATGTTTATTTTGATATATTTTCAAGATCCTAAAAATACAATTATTTCGAAATGGAGGGAATAAATGTTTATTTTCGCATAAAGGTGGATCTGTTTGAAAGTTGGGCTGGTGTAGGACCAAATAAAAATAAAATCAACCCCAACCCCCAAAAATTGCTCATTGTGCTTGGGCAATACTCCGATCTCTAATTTCCAAGCCCGCCAAAACAACGGTCGAAATAGTAGACTTGGACAAGGATTCATTGGCTCGCAAAGCCAGTCCATGCCTGCTTTAAATGGAATGGGATAGACAAGAAAATCATAGTAAAGATTCAATCCGAACTCATCGTGACTTGGGTTTAGTTTTAAAGCCCAAACCCGAACCCCAACCGGATAATTTAGAAATAAATGTATTATTAAATGTTAGACATATTTCTCATATAGAGTAAAACAAAATAAAAAATTAATTAATAGAAACCAGCTGTAATTCAAGAATCAAGACCGTGGTTGATGTCTTAACCTAGTGGTACAAATTGAGTTTGTGATTCTAGAAGTCACAGGTTCGAATCATATCCAGGATGAGGTGTGGATTTTTCTTTGTAATTTAATAATATAAACGCATTTGCGCAAATTTTTTAAAAAAAAGAATGAAGGACTTGTACATAAGTAACAAGCTTAAAACCTTACTGGAGTGAAATAACTATTTAAATTTGTACTGGTCTTTATTACTTTTTTTCGTTGAACATGCATGAGCAAACGAATCCATTTTAATTATAATAAAAAAAATTAATTAGTAAGTCCGTAAATCAGATTTTTGCTACTAATTTTTTAAGCTAGTTCCAATTTGGTCCGGTCTGAACCCGATCTATGTCCAAGTCTACTATTTAGTATATGCTGTACAAAATGAAAGTTTTAAACATAAAAAACTAAAGGAAGAATAATTTGAATTTTATTATACATAAATTATAAATTTTCAAATTTTATATATTATTTTTTATCTTGTTAACGTATTTTTATGTAGTTCAAGTTAAAAATAATTTAGTCTGCTACAAAAATTGGACTCAATTAGATTCAAGTCACGATCACCTAGCTCAAAAAACCTAGATGATTATGTTTTGATTTGAAAGGCTTATTAATTTTGAACTTGTAAAATCCCCTTCTGTAAATTGTTAAGATTACAATATGTGACATTCAAATTTTATATAAAAAAAATTCAAAATTATCTATATTTTTAAATGTTACATTGTTATGTTTCCCCAAAAATAAATTCAATTTATATTCATGTTATTTATCAATTTTTTAAATGATAAGGATTTTTTAAGTTTTGTTACTTGAACAAAAACCCCGTATTCTTGTTACATTTTGGGGGTGAGATGTGATCACCAAACCTTGACTTGGTGTTGTCATTAGCCAATTTAGTTAATGTGCTGCACATATTTATTGTATGACAACTTTGAAATTGATGTCTTATTACTCTCCAAAAAAGCATGTAATAGTATTTACAACACTATATTTGTTCGATGAGCTGGCTGGGTCGGGCTCAGGTCGGGTTTCGTTGAATTTTTGATTAAAAACATCAACCCAAGCATGATCAAAACTCATACTTTAGATTTCGGACTCGGGACAAACCCAGGTTGAACTTACAAGGTCATCCCAAACTAGCCCATGACCATGAATATTTTCTCATAATTACTAGTAGAATAAATGGAAAATAAGTAATTAAATAGATAAATATGTGAAAATTTCTAATAATTACATTATTTACTTAAATTTTCTAATAGTTAGTAAAACTTATTGTAATCAAATATAAATTTTTTAGTAGGATAATATATAAAAGTCCTAAATAATTGTTAAATTTAGTATTTAATACAGGATAAATAATTATAACATTCCTCAAGTTTAACATAATACACTAGTTACTCATTGAATTTTTAAAAACTAATTTATACCTCCCTGTGTTTTACATTTTCATATTAGTACATCCATATAATTTACTTTTATTATATTGTTAGGTTTCATTTATATGTTACTATGTCGTTGTTTTATTAAAATTTACTGATATGTACATTTATAACAAAACCACTATTACTTGTGATATTTTGACATTCAATTTTCTTTTACTTTGTCCATTTTATGCTCGTTTTTTCTAACACAACCATAAGATAAAAACATTATAAAATGTGCAAAATTAAGTAAAAAATAGTTGATTCATGAAATACCTTGCAAAGTTAGTAGATGTGATAACTAGTTAAACAAATATTGTTAAGAAAATATATGTAACATTGTTATATTTAAAAGGGAAAACTTAATTATATATAGAGGGAGGTAGTAATGGGAAAATGCAAAACATAGTGAGACATAAATTAATTTTTAAAAATACAGAGATATACTAATGTATTATGTCAAACCTGAGAGGTTATGATTATTTATCCTGTAATATATAATAAATAAACATATTATTCGGATGGGTTTGTTTATTTACATGCCGTGTTGAACAGGTCCAAACAACACCACGCGTGCCCATATTATAAAGGTGTCTTTCATGCCTATTGTTTGTAATATAGACGTGATGTTTACAATATTTATGCAATGACCATGAAATATTTCCATAAATTTGTACTAGCAATTAAACATTTGATTCGCTTGGAAAAGGACAATAAATGATAGGATTAATTAATTAATGCTACATTTTACACCTTATCCACGACAAATTGACAAATTCCTTTCAAAATCTTCATTCAACATTATTGACAAATTTATTTGTCTGAAGTATTTCTCACATACCTCCTACCTATCTTCATCGCAATTAATTATGATTTTGATGCTTTTTTTTAGTTTCATTTTAAAGTCCCAAGAATAAGATATACTGTAGAATGTATGTTTCGTTGTATATCTATGTGATTGGTATCTCCAAAGTAAAAATTTCATGAAATCTTAAAATTTAATCAATTTCAACTATTTATTAAATTTTATTAATTGTTATTCAATCTTACAAATAATTATATTTGATGTTAACTGTTAATATCAACTTTTCTCAATTTTACTTGAAAGAATCTCACTCATATAAATCGATCTAAAACAATATACATAACAATATTTATATTGAGAGTATTAGAAATCTGATCCCAAAACGTTTTCCTTATTTCACGATATAAAGGTATTTTATTTCCATTCTAAACTAATCAATACTTTACAAAGTTGAGAAACCTAGAAACATTAAATGTTTATTATAAAAAAAACTTCATCCATCCTATAAATATATGCAAAAATTCCTTTTTTAAACCCTTTCATAATTGCGTGGAATTACCAAAGGGAAAATTAAAAAAGAAATCGTTATCGACAGGTTGATATGTATGACTAATCTATCTAATAATAATATTGTATGCTTGTATGAACATCCATGTATAGTTAGAAGTTATCTAATGAAATTAGAATTGTGTTACAAACATAAGAAATATCACATTCTAAAACTACTTTATTTTTAATTATACTTATTTATATAATTGTATACAGTAATTTTATTTTTTATATTAAAAATTTAGAAGATTTACAAGAAGACAGTAGAGAGGCATTAAATAAACTGCCACCCACCCTATCAACCAAACCTAGTTTACTTTAAATATTTTGGAGGCCCACTGCTCAGTCCAACGGCAATAATGCTTATATGACTACTGAAACATGATCTCTTGCCCACATGCCAATTAACCATCACTTTCCGCTATTAGACACTTCACGAGTATTATCTATAAAATTTAATTTCAAAAAAATATATTAATTACTCTATCCAAAATTAGAGCAACATTGTTCAGTAGTATTTTAAATAACTTGTTCGTGGATTAAGGTACCAGCTCAGCCCGGTTCGAACCCATTTTTATGATTCGAGTTTGGATACACATTTTTTTAAAACGAACGATTTAAGCACGAATCCGTTGAACCTTGATATTTGTGAGTCGGACTTGATTTATGTATTAATATTCAAGCCCGACCCGGTTAATATTATATATAAAATTATAAATTTATATATTATGTTTAGTTATTACTTTCAACTTTTATATTTTCACCTATTGAAATTTTTTTTATCTAAATACAATAATTTATACAAAAAATTAAATAAAAATGTAATTTTATGTAAAATTTATATGTAATTATATAAATTATTTCTTTTTTTTTATATTTAGTCAAAAAAATTTTAGAAAAAAATATTAGTATGGACAATAGATCGGATTTAGAAATGATCTTGTAAGCCTGATCCGAACCTGAAGTTTTAAAGTGTGGACCACACTAGACTTGGATTTGTGTTTTTTTATACAAAACTCGATTAAGCCCGGTCCGAACCGAACCCTACCTGCTGAACGAATAGGTCTAATCTCAAAAATTACAAATAAGGTGCTACATTTTAAAATTTTGTATATGTTTACATTTCTAGTTCATTTTTATAATGTTTTCTTATATATTCATATTAAATATAAGAAAAGAAAAATTCAAGAATAATATCAAACTCTATATTATCTGCAATGTTTATCAAAAACTTTTTTTTTTTGTATAGATATAGAAATCTCAATACAACAGAGCTCAGTAAATTTATAGTTATATATTTCTGAACTAAAACTAAATCTCTGAAAATCATTACTTCACTCTCTTATTTTTGCCTTATATGTCTCTTTGTCTACAATGAAATTTAGAAAAGAAAAGTCACGTTAAATATGTACATGCATTAGCCATGACGGACACAAAATATATTAACCGAATATGATTAGAACAAAAGGAAATTTGTTATAGCCACACATAGAACAGATTCGGATTATTTGACGAATAAACACCAATGCGACATTTTACCAGATGTTGATCTAACGGTTTCCGACCACTTTGGCCTAAAACCTTACTAAGTTTTTTTTTCATAAGAAACTAGCAAGTAAATACATGTACCATATAAATTGTAAAATATCACAAAACCATTTTCATACAATTCAAAAGTACTAGTAAGGTCAAAACAAAAACGATCAAGGGCGGGGCATGAAACGTAGCTAGCCGTTGGATGCGATAAAGAGTTCTCGCGCAACGGCCGACAACTTTATCCAAAGAAGGATTAACAACACTATAACCTCCATCAACAACAAGATTAAGACCACTAATATGGTTAGCTTCATCACTAGCCAAATATAAAGCAGCATTGGCAACATCTTTAGGCTTCAAAATATGCCCTTTTAAATTACCGGTAGAGCTCAAAAAACCTTCCGCAAGATCCAAGAAAACTTCCGGAATCATCAACCCGCCTATGGAGGTTACCACTCCAAATGGTGAAACGCAGTTTACTCGGATCCCGTTTTGGGCTAGCTCCGTTGCTAAGCTTTTCGTTAGCCCTAAAACCCCGTGTTTGGTTAGTGCGTATGTTTGAGTTGCCAGTCCGCCGATTGCTGAGCAAGCACTTGAAGTGAATAGTATGCAACCATTGCGCTGCGGTATCATCACTCTTGTTGCGTGTTTCGCTCCAAGTATCGCGCCTAACAAGTTAACGCTTATCAGGCGTTCTAAGTCTGTTTTCTTGCTCTCTACAAAGCTCGTAAACGGTCGATCTATGATTCCTGAAAAACATGAAAGTGCAAGAACAATAGTTTTTACGTAGTAAATATGCTTTCACAAGCGAGAATGAACAAACAATTCATCAGATTCCAACAAATTCGTCGCAATCAACATCTTGAGAAATAAAAATCATATTTAAATTGAACATTTTATATAATTATATATGTTAGTGCGTGACAATGAAACCAATATTTTGCCGAACATGTTATATTTGCATATCGACATGGTGTCACGCATAAATCGTGTTAGAAATTGAGACGATACCTGCATTGTTGTACATAATGTCTAGCTTTCCGTATGTGGCGAGTGTTTGGTCTACAAGATTGCTGACATCTTCTTCCTTACTAACATCACATCGGATGTAAGTGGCGTTTTTACCGAGCTTATTAGCCAGGGCCCGGCCTTGTGCGTCTTGAATATCAGCGATCACAACTTTAGCTCCGTTTTCGTGGAAAAGCTGAACTGTGCTCGCTCCTATTCCGCTTGCTCCTCCTGTTATAATTGCCACCTTTCCGGCTAACCTGTAATTCAACTAAATTTATCAACACTAGCCAATTATAACTGACTATATTAATATAATCTTTATTATGCAATTTATGCACCTTTGATGCTGCTTTTCCATAACTAGTTTACTTTGGAAGCGAGGAACAATAACTTGTATTTTTATTACTATCCTCCAACGGGAATTTATAAGGAATCAATAAAATGGATTATATGATGGTCCTTCAACTTTTTCGTATTTCAAAATGAGCCCACATATTTGGCGTAGTTGATTTGTGAATTGTGCTCATTGGATGGCTGGAGGATGATACAAATTTTATAATATAAACTGAATTATTGCGTGTTGTATAAATTTATAAATAGTATCTTGAATTTTTTTAGTATTTTGAATTTTGATTCATATTAAGTTCATTATTATGGAATAGATTAACAATAATTGTTGTTAATCAGAGATTATTATAAATGTGGTTTTTCTTATAAAGAATAACAAAGTTATTTAGGAAAAAATTAATTAAATTTAATTTTAATTTTTTAATAGAACATCTATTTTTTAAAAACATATTGGTCAAACACATATGTTTTACGATAAAGATAAAGAGTATTCAATAGGACCTATAATTATTGTATGGGGTTCATCGATTGCACCAACCAACATCATTTATTTCATCTCAAGTACGTTACATGTATCCATTCCATTAATTACCCACTCTCTATAATTGTTGACTATAAAAAAAAATACAAATAAAAAAATATATCTCATTTATGATGAAATTTAAAATTTGTCGTCACATTTCGGTTCCATCTTACTTTTCAAAATCTCACTTGTGATCTTTCCTTTTTCTCGTTAATAAATACTAGTCATATGTGAAATTTTGAATGAAATTATGAAATAAACACCGGATATTATACTCAATTCCTTCCATTAAAATGCAATTAATTCAAATCTGTAACATCCCGGATCGGGAGTGTGACGGTAACAGTAATTATCAGTAACTTATCAATTCATCATATTTCACATTAATACTTAAACAAATTCACTTTTGATATTCATAGAAACTCCAAAACCTTAATATATGTAAATACCTACCAGTAGTTATAACTCCAGATATTATCAAAATACAAATTCTCACTCCTCACACTAACTAGTACATGCCATTATTTTACAAACCAAAATGTTTCATAAAATTTTGAATCCACCTTTAGTCTTTTCCCTTTCGTGCTTTTCAAGCTGATCCACTTATATCACCAAAATGCCATTATTTTACAAACCAAAATGTTTCATAAAATTTTGAATCCACCTTTAGTCTTTTTTCTTTCGTGCTTTTCAAGCTGATTCACTTATATCACCAAAATGCCATTATTTTACAAACCAAAATGTTTCATAAAATTTTGAATCCACTTTTAGTCTTTTCCCTTTCGTGCTTTTCAAGCTGATCCACTTATATCACTTCGGTCTCCACTATCTACAGAGCTTCTGAATCTGCGTGTAGAAAACAACTACACGCTAAGCAATTTGCTTAGTGGTGTACACTAATTCCGATTTCATAGAATTTAAAACATAAAATACAATTTATTTATGATTAAATAAAATCATGAAAACACATTTCGAAATTTCGATATACATATAAAACTCGTCTCCAAATGTTTTACTTATAGCCATAAACAATAATTGTCCGAAATAAATTAAGCATCGTTAATGGTATTAAATACGGGGGTTGGCATTAAGTCCGAAGCCGAAGCTTCTAATAATGGCACAAGGCCCGAAGCCGAAGCTCCTAATAATAGCACAAAGCCCGAAGCCGAAGCTCCTGAAATTAGTAATCATAGTATCGACACTAAGCCCCGGAGACAAAGCTTCAATTGTTTATACAGTACTGTACCACCCTTTATTAGCT
>CATIWQ010040487.1:0-26882 GCA_949673415.1 Euphorbia schlechtendalii
ATTTCTTCTACTCTAATCTATTTATACATTTATCTATTTATTTACCATCATATCTCAACCAATCCATCAACAATAAAATTATCTATTTTATTTTCCTCGTTCTGTTACTCTTGTTGGTCTTTAGAACAGAATTTTTTCCCTATGAGTTCGATATCTTTTAAAACTACGTCGCAACTGTATACTTGCAGTTATCATCATTTTTTTATTTGATAAGTGGTATTGACAACACTTGTACTTTAAAGCTACAATCTTGCGAACAAGTTATTAAATTTATCAGTAGAAAAGTAGTGAATAGAAATTCTTTCAATAGTGCAGTACTATGTTATATGGCTAGGCGGGCCTAGTCTTCATTAGAGTTACATTCAAGTTTAGGCATACCGATTTACTAATTCAATTATAGCTCAAGGCAATGGTTCTCTAATAGATTACTCAGATTAGTTAATGTGCAAACTACGAATTCCAATTGCTGTTCTCATGTGGTTGGAAACTACCAAAAAGGTGTTGGTCAAAGGACTGAGTTGAAATTTGGAGTCAACACTTGTTGTGATACTATTATGTTCTGCAATTAGTCTGCACAGTGCTGATGTTGGGGATTTTCATTGTAGGAGAGAGGTGATATTGACATGTCCTACTCAAATGCTGCAATACACGATGCTAATGCTGCTCTTGACTGACTTGTTTCAAGCTGTGTTATCACTTTAGCTTTATGAAGTTGAAAAGAATTTCGAGATTCAGTAGCTATGACTATGAGTCATGAATCTTTCATTCTATGATATTCAACATAGATATTATAAGCTAAATTGCCTGTGTACTAGATAAACCCAGACCCTGCAAAAGGATATAATATAAGAGGAATGGCAATTGGCCTAAAAGTTGGATTTCGATGAGGAATTTTGTGTGTTGTTGAAGAAAGTAAATGGCCTTTCTTTATTTGGTGGAGTTGTTGATATTGCTTTTCCTCTTGGTGTAGTTGAAAAAGTCTAAATAAAGATCCTCCAACTTGTCAAGTTTCGATAGCTCTTACAACAAAAAAAAAAAAAAACAGTCTCACATATAGCATGAAATTTTCTAGTTGATGTATCAGGGGACAAATAATATTTGCGATATTTGATAAGTAATGGGACATGATAAAGTCTTTTTGTTGACATAACAACCATCTAACAGTGACTATCACGTGGGTATTGAATTTATTCACCTTTACTATCAATATTAGTTCGAGAGATAAAAAGATAATTCACCTGTGCTATCAATAGTTCCCTCAAATCCATTTAAGGCATGTGGAGACAATGATCTTAAGGATGAAAACCCAATTATTAATGAGAAGATGTTATTGTTGAAGCTGTTGTCGGTGGACAAAGTGATATTCTCAAGCTTTTGAAGTTGTAGCAATCCTTCACAAAAGGGTAGATAAGTTAATATTCTTTGAACATTTTAGTAGTACAAATATAATTAAAAATTAAACTTTAATTTACATAGCAAACTCTTCAAAAATCAATTTGACCTTTTGACCCAAATTCGTCATAAGTGTTCGCTTGAAATTCCACATAGCATTCAATGTATCCTTTCATAAGTTTATTTTGCAACGTACGAGATGGATCTCTGTTTGCTCTTAGGTTTCCTAAACTCCAATTTTTCCTTTTCCGCCATGGCTATCAGCGAGCCAACACTGCCTGACTTGATTAAATGAATGACTACAACACTGTGCACATGTTCTCTCGCCAAGGTCTTGTGATTGCTATGACTATTGCTTTTAAAGAAACCTCAAACAAAATCATAAGCCTTTGCGGTTCCTATAGTGATAAAGGTGGCTTCCATTGAGTTAATATCTCACACTCTGTTGACGTAGATTTTCTTACCGATTTACCACACATTGTTGGTATTGAAAGAGAGGGAAAAAAATTGTGGTTAGATATTGTTTACGAGAATTTTCCATCATTAGGGAAGTTATGTTGTTTTGTGGGGCATCTTCCTTGTTAATCCGAAAGAGTATTGGTCGGAAAGTAAAACTTGCCTACTGAACAAGTGTTTTGAGGGGTTGGGTAAATATTGCCTCCAAGGATTCAAGAATAATTCAAATATTGCTAATGTGGCTGTTACTCTATCACAACCCGCCAAGATTTACTACAAACTGACCATAGTGTACTTGCTAGGTAGTACCTTTCGGTAGTAACAGTTTCTCATTCACTTTTTTCCATATTTTATACTTTTTTATTTATTTTTAAGTTTTCAATTTGTCAATGTAAATTTTTCTCTCTCTTACATGTTTATTGCATGAGAAAAAAATTAAATGGGAGACATTGAAGGGCACAACATAAAATTTTAAAGAAAGAAAATCAAAACAAAAATAGAAAAAAAAACTATAAAGAAAAAAGGACGATAGGCAGAGAAAACCCTAGTCGTATCAATCCCCTTTCTCATCTTTTCATCGACGAAATTGTGGAATCCATGGTTTTGATTCCCTCATCATAGTCGGCGCTGCTAGATATTAGTATCCTTCAAGTAATCCCTAATGAAACTGCAGCCGCATAAAGTGTTCTGCAATCAAAACCATCCTTCGATATGATATTTTCACAATCAAAACTATCATTCGCTAAGATTGTATCGCAATCAGTCTTGAATGAAGAGGTGCAAAGCCATTAAAATTCCTCAAAATCTGTATGAGGAAAGAATTAATGCCTTTAAACGTTTAGTGGTGGGATAGCTCACTCTAAGTATGGGGGATTCTCCCTTGAAGTACATGGACTTGAAGGTAAAGTGGATAGCTCACTCTAATTATGGGGGATTCTCCCTTGAAGTATATGGACTTGAAGGTAAAGTTATCTCAACTTTGGGAATTACAAACTCCTTGGAAGATGATTCCACTGGAAGGGGATTTTTTCACATTATTATGACCACTAATTAGGGGATGAACCATATGTGGCAATGCGGAAACATAAGCCTGCAACTAGGTATTATGAGGTTTTTATTCGTGGAAGCCTGGTTTTGATATTCACAATCATAAATTAATGGCTACTCAAATCTGGGTTTTGATGTATAACCTCTCACGAAAATTTTAGGATAAGCAGATCTTTACGGATCTTGCTAGAGGGAATGGAATTCCCATTCGATTTGACAAGAACATGATCAATGGTGAATTTGGCCATTATGTAAGGGTATTAATTGATATTGACTTATCTATACTAAGCACAGATCAAATCAGGGTCGACACAAATTCCGATAAGATTTGGATTACCTTAGATTATGAAAACATACCATCCTTTTCCAGTACTTGTAATTAATAAGGCATGTTGCTATGAACTACAAAAGAAATAAAGTATTTCTAGAAGTAAAAGAGGGTAACTAAAGCGGATCATTAGCAAGACTATGACGGAAAAAAGAGAGTTAGGCCAATCAGTTGACAAACTAGATGATTCTCCTTGGAAAATTGTGGCTAAGAAACATTGTCCAAACCCTTCTCATCATGATAGCAGGGAGAAGGCTAAGGTTTCAATGGGGCATGGAAGGGGGATTATTTGCAAAGTTACATCTCAAAGCCATTTTGAACATCTCTCTATGCTAGAGCTCGATAGTTGTGATGAAAGGAACATGTTAGTTATTCATGTGGATACCATGTCAACAACTGATAAAGTTGTTGATAATAAAAAAGGGGTTATAAAAAGTTAGAGATGAGCTGATTTATGTGATTATTCAAAGGATAGAGAGCAGGGATAGCTCATGGATAATCTAGACCTCTTCACCCAAAGTAGACAACATCAATAAAGTTTGTTGAAAGGAAAAATAATCTTGTTTTTGGGGGCACACATGAGATACATGTTTCTATTATGGAAGGGATTTATTTTGAAGTGCACTTTTGTCACGAAATGGTATTAATCGCTTTAGGAAGTTTGGCTGCAAGATCTTCTCAACTTGGAAGCAATCCATTATGGAGCAGAATTATTCCTACATCAGATCATGAGGATTTTGCTTTCCCGCAAATGCATGGTCGAAAGCAACCCCAAGCTCGCAAGAAATAGGTTGAGCTCTTGGTAAATTGCCTTTAGGTCTTGTTTAGTTGTAGTTTTTTCTTTAGCTTGTTTTTCATTTTTTTACCTCTTTTTATTTAAATTTTAATAAACAAGGGCTAGAATTTTCAAAGCTTAGCTTTATTAAAAAACCAAAAAGAAAAAAAAAAAAAAGAAACCATCTAAGCTAAAAGAGCCCTAATTGGATTAGTCTTCATTCTTGCGAGCTCAGAGAACTTTCTATTTCACATCGTGTCTCGCGTGCAAAGAAGTAGCATGTGTATTCAGCTTTCGATTAGGCTGCAAGAATAAATCATCCTCGTAGTTCTCATAATGATCATTATCCTTTGAGTCAAGTAATGCCTCACTCCACGAAGAACCACAACTGGGGTTTTAATAATTTTGAGCTTGAGTTATCCTAAAGCTCATTTGTGCTCCTTAGTAGCAAGCTTATATTCTTTTTTGTAACTCTGTTTAAAACTACTTGAACAAACGCCCTTCTTATTCTTTCCCAGGTCACTTGGATCTTCGTCCTGTTCTAACAAATAAGCCCATGATTGGCCCCTTTCTAAAGGAAAAGGTTTTATATGATAAAACAATCTTCCCTACGGTATTTAGGATGGCAACTCTTTCCTTAAACAAATGTACTTTAGGGTCAATTCTCTTGTCTTTTTCAACATAAGACATTTTGAAAATCTAGTCACATGAGATTATCTTTTTTTATCTTACTTATATATCAAGAAGAATACTAGAATAAATAACACATTTTGGAGATGTTTATCGTAATGGAATATGACGTTTCTCAGGATATTTCCTTGCTCCAATTTGCAGACGACGCGATTTGTTTCCTTCCGGGAGACGCAACTCTAATTGAACAGTTCATCCATATTCTCCGTTGTTTCAAATTGATTTCGGGATTGAAGATTAATTACCACCAGAGCTCTCTAATTGGAAGTAATATGGATGCCGTTACCGTGAGATCATGTGCCTTGAAGTTGGGTTGCAAAGTTGAGAAATTTCCCATTACTTATCTTGGATTATGCTACAAACGCTTAAGTTGCAGTAATTGGGATGCATTGGTTGGTAAATTTCAGATTCATAGCGTCATGGAAAGGAAAGTGTCTCTCATATGCAGGTAGGGAAATCTTGATTAAATCGGTCCTTACTTCATTACCGATTTACATGCTCTCGCTTCTCAAGCTCCTGGTTGCGATTAAAAGCAAATGTGAAAATTACGCGGAATTTTTTATGAAAAGGAACTCGGCTAGCCGTGGTTTATGCAAAGTAAGTTGGTTTACAATTAACTTACCGAAACGATTGGGTGGATTGGGGATTCGCTATTTTAAACTAACGAATTGTAGTCTCCTTCTAAATTGGCTTTGGCGTCTACACAAAAGGGATGATGATTCGTTATGAGCAATTTTTTATGCGAAAAGACACAGCATAGCCTCTTGGTGAGACTTGCTCAATTGTGATTACTCAAAACTTTCACCGATTTAGAGAGACATTATCTCATGTTGCTGCCGTAATGATCGCTTCTAGAATTTTAGCTTAGAGTCTTAGCTAAGCTTTAACATGGTAAAGAAATCAATGCTTTTTATAAGTTGAGTTCCTCTACTCCTAAATTTCTATAAAATTTGTGTGAGTCAGTTTAGAAAGGTACCTAAATTGAGTATTGCGAGGTAGCTAGAAAGGGGGGTACTTTTTGTAAGCATCTAACCACTATAAAGGCTTCTCGGACTATTAAATGAAAGGAATCGTTAGTGGATTAAAGCTAAGAAATGAATACAGGGACTAGAGGTAAACTCGAGTTGAAGTAGGATAAATATGAGGTGTAATCTTTCCTTAACTCTTTTACTGCCTTTATAATTGTTTGTGCTCAATACATCATCTCTCATTTTCATATTTTTGGTCCTAAACGGCTTAAAATAACTGCAGAGGGGGAGTGAATCCAGTTCTTGGTTTCTTTTTTATGTTTGTAACAATTTTTTACCAAGTTATATTTTTAGATGCGTGCTGAGTTTATTGTGCTGAGTTAGGTCTAAAAATTATAAACTACTCAGCTTTTCTGGTGTAGTTTATCTTCAATCGCTGCTGAGTACTTTACTCAGCTCGGATTGGTTTTCAAGTACTAAAATAGAAAGAATGATGTATGAGATCACACGCGATAAAGGATTCACGTAAATGTTAGAGCTTTTACACCTGAGATTTATCCTGGTTCAGCCCCTAGCCTACCTCTAGTCCTCGAATTCCTTTCTGAGCTTTAATCCACTAGTGATTCATTTTTTCCTTAGGCGGAGAAGCCTTTACAGTGGGTAGAAAAGATTACAAAACGTCCATTCCTTTTCTAACTACCTCTAAAACTCAGTTTAGGTACCCTTCCTAAACAAACATTCAGAGTTTTCAAAGAAAAGTGCGAACAGAGGAATTCAACTTATAGAATTGTTGAATCTTTTACAATGTTAAATCTCAATTGTTATTCTCTCTATTACAAACCGATTTAGACAGAATGTGTTTGTTGATTGCTTGATTTGGATTTCTAGAAAGCAGGGAGTATTTGAATAGAGTTTCAGCTCTTAGAGAAATTGGAGGTGTTCATCAAGTTTGAACGTCTGCTCTAGTCTTCTATTTATAGTTGAAGGTTTTGGATTTAGCTGTTGCAAACTTCTCGTCCTGATAGTTCTTCAATATCTCTTCTCTTTAAATCTTTCGAATTTTCCTGTTAGAGACAAATTCTAGGAAGTTTAGAGACAGAGATTTCGAACGTTGAAGCGCGAGATTAATCTATTAATTTAATACGTCAACAACTCGTTTCCTTCAAGCAATCTGCTATGGTAGAGAGTTGCGTGAATCACAACATGGAATTCTGTAATTTGTTGACTTACTGACATTGCAGAGTTGCGCGGAGACACTAAGAAGCGACGCATGTCAGAGGATTCCTTTTGTCTTGGACTTTAGTGATGAATCTCCAACATTCCGTACTGACACCTTTTGTTTGTGAGGACCACTGAAATATCTTCTTTAATTTTAGCGCCTTTTCTCTTGAAAAGCATCAAAGGAATATTCAATTTCTCACGGAAACCATTAGTATCACATGTGTCATTTTATTCTCTAAGTGCCAAAGTTACTCAGCTTCTATCATAAAAAGCTAACTCAGCACAACTGAGTAAATATCTTATAAATTATGTAATACTATGCTTCACTTAGCTTTTCTCACTCTAAGTCATAACTTAATTAATTACTATGTAAACTGAGTTGGTTTTTCTTAAAAAACTCAAGTAACCTTTATTAATTAAGAGTATACTTAATACTCAATTAATTTCACTATCCTAATCAGTTTGTTATTTCCAAAATATTTTAAGTATTGTGAGGTACTATTAACTTAGGTTTAACAATCTCTCCCATTTTAGACAGATAATAAACTAGGTAGTAGAAGAGATTAATTGAATATATAATTTTAAGATTTGAGAATACTTGGAAAGTGATGTAAGACTCCCCCATGCTGAGTGAATTTCTTAGTCAGTTTGGACTCCCCCATACTGGATGGTTTGTGCACCGAGAGTAGTAGCGAGTCATGGTGATTTTCATAAACTCCAAAACTTCTAGATAGTAAAAAACACATCTAATTAAAAGATAAGAGCATAAAAGTCAAAGAAATAATTACCATTTCGGGCAAAGTCTATTTCTAAAGGAGTTTTGATCAAAAGAAGGGTTACCTTCCTTAACAAATTCTATTTTGAGGAGAGGATAAACTCAACAATTATATCTCCAAGTAAAGACTAAAGGATAAACCAAGGATAGAACAAACACTATCAAAAGCAATGACTAGAAGCAACTAGATGTGTCCATTCCATTAATAAATAGATGTTGAATTCCATAAGAGAAAGAGTTCAGTTTTCAGTCTAGTTTAGAGTTCGAATTTAGTCCATAGTTAGATTTACACTTGTTTAGTTTTGCTTTCTGAATTCTTTTAGTTTTTAATCTTTCTTGTTCAAGTTTAATTTTTATTGCTTATAATCTTTCAATGATCTTTTCTCTTTACCTTTCTTTGTGTTTAATTACAATCATGTCAGCTAATTCTTTCATGACATGACCAAGTAAGGGTCAAGGCACTAGTGCAGAAATGGTCAATAGTGTCGCACTATTCGCAAGGGTTTTAGCAAAAATCGTTTGAAAAAACATTAAGAAACGCGGAATGAGAAATACGGACGGTTATAATTAAAGGATGGTCCATATTGCTCAAATGTATAAGGATGGTTGTTATATAAACCGTCTGTTAAATGTTGAGCAATACGGACGGTTCTAACTAAAGAATCGTCCGTATTGCTCAAAGGTAGTAAGAAATACAGACGGTCCTAATATAAGAGCCATCCGTATTACTTTCAAAATACCTAATTAAAATCAGAGTATCCTTTTCACTCTCTCCTTCGAAACGTTAGCAGCTCCCCTCCTCCTTCAAAACTCTTAGCAGCTTTACCTCCACCTCACCGGTGCCGCCTCTGTTGTTCTTAGGTACTACCTTCTTCTCCGTCTCCGACGCCACGACTCTTAGTTGGGTTTTTCAACTTATATCCTCCAGGTAATAATTTTGATTCTGATTTCTTTTCCTCTCAAAAGTTTGCTTGCGCTTTAGTTGAGATTAGTCTTCTTTTTTTGCTGCACGATATTCTTTCTTTTCCTTTCTGTTCGTTAACCAGTAATTAGTTAAGTAATCCTGAATGGGGTTTGGATGTTTCCATCATTAACACATTCAAGTTTTGCATTCTATATTTTTAGGTTAAAAGTGGTTTCGTTGTTGAAAAAATATTAATTAAGTTTGATAAATATACTCTATTTCCCTATCTAAACTGAAATTCCCTATCACGTTGTGGTAATCATAACTATCTAGTCTTCTGTTGCCTTTTTCTCCTGATTGTGCGCTGCAGAGTATGGGTTTCATCTTTTAAATCAACCGATTGATCTTCATTTAGCAGTACAATTTTAAGTGAAGATTTGACATAGTGAAATTCATGTAGATTATATACAAGATCAGTGTATGTATGCAAAACTCAAACTAGGTCCATTGACTTTGGTTGAACGAAATCACATGTATTTTTCTAATATCATTTCATTTTGATAGGCTGAATGAATGTTATGAATACCCAAAATTTTTTGTTTGTAATGTTTGAAGGATTGATTCATCAGGTATTGGGGGGTTATCTTTGTTATATGTCAAAAACATTGAAAAGACCAACTTAAGCTCAATCTCTTGAATGGTAATCTGTGTTTTGTTTTTCTCACTTATCTTAATTTTGGGTGGATTGGTGTGTGCACATAAGGAAGCAATCATAAAATTTGCTTTTAAGTTTCGTGTATATTCGTAATTAATAATCTTCTTTTACATGGTAACTATTTGTAATTTACACATGAAACTTCACAGAAGAAGTATGGTTGGAGTATGCAGAACTCATTTCTGAAGGCTTCAATGATCTCCAAATGCTATATTACTCTGTTTTTCCAAGGGCTTAGTATCAATGGAATTTTTTACTGTTTTAGTAATTTGAATTAGTTTTTTTTGTAGGTAGTCGGGAGGCTAAGCATAAAATTTTCAGGGAAAAAGCTTTGCTAGGATCACCCCATATCATTGTTTCAGAAGATGTAATTATTTGTGCATCTCAGTGGGATGAGTATGAGATACTTAAAGTTTATGTTTTAGAAGATGTATTTGTGCCCGTGAAAATAGTGATGCTCCCTTTTCCTCTTTCAAGTGGTTTGAACTCATTCTAAGCAAAAGGTGGGAGCATGCAGATTTTCTATTTAACTTAACATAAAGCTAGGAATGCTTTGAGAAGTGGAATTAAATGGAAAAAGAAATGAGGGGAAACTTTTTTGGTGTTCGTCTCATTTGGTAATATCTTATTCAGAAAGATATTAATTATTGTGATTTATTCATTCATTTTGATAATCTTATTCGTTTGAATAGGGTAATATCCTATTTACCAAACTAATTCCCGTTATAGTTCATTCCTTTTTACCATAAATCTTTGTGATTTATTCATTCATTTTGTTTGAAATTGGAGGTTGTTCAGATGTGGCCAGATCTCATTGCCAAGGTTAGACATGGTGGTTCAGAGTCTTCAGACTTATGTTTTTTTGGAACATCCATCACATGGAAAGGTATTTATCCATATTGAAACATAACACAATCTTTTAGCATTGGATTTAAATCAATCGATTGATGTTAACTTTGCAGTACAATTTTGAAGGTAAATTTGACATAGTGGAATTTTTGAAGATTATACAAGATCAGGGTATGTTTGCAACACTGGCTAGGTCCATTCATCAGGTTGAATGGAATCACAGGTATTTTTCTAATTCCATTTCATATCATTTTTAATAGGCTGAATGAAATATATGAATGCCCAAAATTATGTATTGGTTTTGGGAATTGATCCCTTTCGTTATTTGTGATATGATGACATGATGTCATCCTGATGTAGTTGTATTGTTGTAAAATCTGAACTGTTTTTATTTTTCTTGTTGCAGTGAAAGAATCAGAGTTTTGCGTAAGAAAGAGGTATTGAACTAATGGAGGTGGAAAATTTCGAAGGATTGGTTCACTGGGTATTAGTGGGTTATCTTGATCGATACCATGTCAAAAACATCGAGAAATACCAGCTTAAGCACGATCTCTTGAATGTTAATCTGCTTTTGTTTTTCTCATTTATCTGAAACTTGGGTGGATTTGTGTGCGCACATGAGGAAGTGATCATAAAATTTACTTTTTAAGTTGTGTATAGTCATAATTGTTAACCTTCTTTTACATGGTAGCTATCTGTGAATTTACATATAAAAATTCACAAAAGTATGCGAAACTCATTCCTAGAGCCTTCGATTATCTCCAATTTCCATTTTCTATGAAGCTGAGTAATGCATGTATATTACTCTGTTCTCATTCCTCTCTTTCCTATAATCTTTTGAATTGGTTTTTTTAATAGATAGGGTGAGGAGCATTAAAATCTCATGGAAAAAGGTTTTCTAGGATCTCTTAATTTAATATCAAATCTTAAGTTTCTATGCTACCTTTTTCTTTACTGGACCAAAATTTTGGTTTTCATTGGGGTAACAGTTATTAATCTTTATTTTTTATATTTCCTGATTCTATTAACTTTGAGAATATCCCTATATATATATATATAGCTTCTGTGCATTCTGATTAGACATCGATATTTTTCATGTTCCCTCTGTATTTATTTTTTTTACTGCTCCTTGGCCCTCAAAATTTCCCTTTTTGTTTGATTGATTTAAAGTAGATGGGTGCATCAGATTTTCTGGATTGATATCTGCATCTGCTTTAAAAAGTTGTGCCTTTTCTTTGCACCAATCTCGAAGGAAACATTTCAAAAAAAAGGTGACATATCTTATTCTCACTTTTTAGCTTCATAATTTTGGGTTTATTCTTAGAACATGTTGGTTTCGAAATGTGTAAGCTTTGGCATTTACGTTCAGCTTGTCATTGTATGAAATCCATTCATCGACCATGATTTCAGTGTGTTGTGTGGGCTGATTTTATTTTTTGTTGATCGGCTTCTTTCTAGCTCATTTACAAGTGTATATTATAATATTGCTTTATGTAATGAACAAGGCTGTGTTTCCTTAGTATTACATGGAGGAATCCAATGTTATAGCCGTTGAGCCTTTCAAGGACTGCCCTTTCATAGCAGGGTTCCCTTCAATCCAAAATTAAAAAATTAATATAAAAATACAAAAAAGAATAAAAAAAGTTAAGAGGAGTAATGGGGATGGTTTTTTTATTAAGAACTGACCCAATTGAGGAGTAATGGGGACGGTTCTTCAATAAGAACCGTTCGTATTGCTCTTTGAGGATGGTTCTTTATTAAGAACCATCCTTTTTTCTCTTTATGTTGGTCCAGCTTACAGCATTCCGGACGGTTCTTTTAAAAGAACCGTCCGCAATGCTCTTTATTCTGGACGGTTTAGAACCGTCCGCAAAAGTGCCTGATCAACCATGTTACGGCTTGTGTGGACGGTTCAAAACCGTCCAGAAAAGCTGAAAACAACCATCCAAAAAAGCCATTTCTGCACTAGTGAGGTCATGTTTGATTATTGTGAGGACTAAACCTGAATACAATAATCCACAATGTGACTTATTTATTGATCTCCGTACTTATTTTATTGAATCCTCAATCTTCTTGTGGTCTGATCAACCATTAGGTAGGTCTTAGTGATTTATTGTTATCTCCAACTTTTGCATCCGTAATTGCGTCTAAGAAGGAGTAAGTGACAATAGTCTCTTTGTCATCAACGAGATCGAAGAGCAACATGTTAGTTAATCAAGATAGTAATTGAACATGTAAAAATTACAAGGCGGAATTTCAAAACTTAAAATTAACCTAAGGATCTCCTAAGCATACTATGATTAATATAACCTACATTAAAAAGTTCCATAGATTCTTTTAGGTTTATAAAACATATAAAAGAAACCTAGCATTTAAAGATAAAAGCATTACCAGTTGATGTGTGCTTGATCTCTCTTTTGGTAGCGGTGTTCCCTTTAAGCAATTCCGATGGCACAAGCTTCCAAACTAAGAGAGCCTCTATGACTTGACCCACACGGATCTTCACCGACCAATACCTCTAAGAGGTAGAACCCGTCGATTAACAGCAGCTACCAGACTACTAGAAATTCGACCCGAAAACCAACCTTGAAAGCTCACTTAAACTTAGAGCTTTCTAAAAGAACTTCCCAATTTGTTTTGGAGAAACTCGTGAAGGATCTCGAACAAAAAAAGAAGAGGAGAGTAGAAATCAAAGAGATACTTAGCTCTAAGCTTTTCTGGTGTGTATGAATTATGAGAGGCTAGAAGCCTATTTATAGGGAAAAGGGGGAGTGATAGACTCCCTTTAAAACTCTACAAGGGATGGGAGCGAGTTAACTGAGCGGGTATAGGGACCCGTAGGTTACCACAAGGCAAGCCCTAGTGGGCTTGCCTTGTGCCGCAAGTTGCGGCTTGCGGGCCTTCCCGCAAGCCCAGCTTGTAGGCTTGAGTGCAGGCCGCACAAGTGCTGTCTTACACGCAGTTGTTGCTGCCTACAGCCCGCTAGCGGGCACAGGCTGCCCCCACATGCTGGCGGTTCACGAGCCAGTTGGCTCGCTGGGCAGCCGCGTAAGCCCCACTTTGAACAACCCGTGTTCGTTAGGGGCCCACTCACAATGGGAGAAATCCCTTGCTCGCTTCATGCAACATTTTTCCTTATTTTCTCATAATTCCTTTTAATTATTAATTCGGTTAAACCAATTAATAATTCTTCTTACTAATTTCACAACTTGTATTTTTGGTACAAACCCAATCTATAGGTTTTTTGCATAGTTCAATAAAGACCCAAAGTGTGTGACCTCATAGGATCCCAAAGTATAGAGTCGCTAGAGGTTAACCTAAACTTGGCTTCCCGTTGGGGAACCTTTAGGCTCAGTGTTCTAGACCGATATGGAACCCGATAGCTCTAGAAGATCAAATGGGCTTTCTAGCAAAGGCGTATGATCCCCCGATACTTTGGCACATCACGTGTCTGTGACTTGATCTGATTCTGCAGTGGTAACCAATACAATACACCCCTTCCATCACGTAAAGTACCATCAATTTTATTGAGCTCAGATTAAGTGTAAGCTCATGTAATAGCCGTAGCTATCTTGGAATTAGACTTGTTCACGAAGAACACCACTCAATCTTTTTGTATCTCTATTGACTAGAAACTCATTCTATCAATCGTATACTCTGATCAGAGGTTTATGAGTATCTCACTTCAACAAGGGACCCTAAGGTACATCTCCATTATATTACTATATCAGGAGCGATGGATCCCATCTTGACTACACAGCTTACCAATATGTGATTACCACTATACCCGTAATCACCCGTATCATCCTGATCGCTAGGGTATGAGTAAGTATGACCCAAAGTATAAAAACTCCTACGTAAGGTAATCGGTATCTCAGGTGTGAGGATACTCGTACTGCTAGTGCAATAAGACATGACACTAACACATAGATATAGTTATTTCCGAGTGTCTGTCTTATAGCGGTCTCCAATGTATTACCTGAATACAATCACGTGTTAACTTATGGCACCACCTTCACATGAGATCGGCTGCTTGGATCTCATCCAAGGAGTAAGCCTACATATGCTAGTCTATTCGCTCCATTGATGTCCAGTCTCAATGAAACTACGACTATAGATATTTTAACACATATGTGCAGTTCTCACTCAAGATAGCTCCCACTATGTCCTTGCACTTTTACGCTATGAAGTAATCACAGACTTTGTCGCATTAATGTGCATATACATATTAAAACATATATGATACTAGTAAGATACAATAATAAACAGAAAGCATTGATAAGTAACAAAGATGCCTTAATTATTATAAGTAATAATTCGAAACCATTTGTACATTATAGCAAATGAAGACATATTACCCTAATTGCCTCTAGGATATATATCATGTCTAACAATCTTCCACTTGCACTAGAGCCAATTGCCCATGTGCTTTATACCATACTCGTTAACATGTTGGTCATGCTTAACCTGATTCAATGGTTTAGTTAACCCATCCGCTAGATTCTGATCCGTTGGGATGTATTCTAAGCTTATATCCTTTCTTGCTACCATCTCATGCACGAGATGGTACTTTCTGAGTATATGTTTGTTTCTGTGTCGAGATTGTGGTTTCTTTGCCTGAGCAATATTCCCATTGTTATCGCAATAGACCACTATTGGATTTATAATGCCGGACAACACACCGAGATCACCAATAAATCCCATAAGCCATACGACTTGCTTGGCTGCTTCTGAAGTAGCTAAATACTCAGATTATGTGGTTGAATCGGTAGTCGTATCCTGTTTGAAACTCTTCCAAACAAATGCCCCTCCATTTAACATAAACACATAACCTAACTGGGACTTATAATCATCCCTGTCAAACTGAAATCTCACGTCGGTGTATCCATTGAAAGTGAGATCACCTTCTCCATATACTAAAAACATATCCTTAGTCTTGCGTAAGTACTTGAGGATAGTTTTAACGGCCATCCAGTGCTTCTCATCTGGGTCAGATTAAAATCTGCTTGTGACGCTCAACGCATGTGAGACGTCAGGCCGAGTGGGGAAAGGTGGGTCCCCTTTTGATGCTGCGCCTCGGCCTGCCTTCGTGTGTGGACTAATAAGTGACGTTAGCATTGAGGAACTAGTGTCACCTTCGCTCTTTTCTTCCTGGCCTTAACTTTATTAAAAAAAAAAATTATTAAAAAAAAAAAAAGCTCTACAATTGTAAACAATCATGTTTAGATATAGTGAATGCTAAATAAGATTGCGTTGAATAATCTATTACCATTAACTAGAAACACCATAAAGTTATTGTAGATGAATATGCCTACATAACAAACCATTTGACATACATGTTTTAGGAATCGCATGCCGTTCATTAGAATCAATGTACTCGAAACTTGTTCAGTTTAAATGTAACTTGTACGAACAAAAGAAACACAACTCAGCAACATATAGATATTGATTCCTATTCTTTTTTTTCAACCAAAAAACCTTAGAAATTACAAAAGAGTAAAGAATATTAGAATGAATGTGCTTAATCAACATTATATATCTAAAGTACTAATAATTTCAATTACACTAAACAAAGATTTGGATAAGAAATTATGCACTGATAATCAATTGAACAAATATATATCCTGCTCTATTAACCGCATTTGGAAAAAATATCTAACCTGCAGCCTTGTCCTGGTATTTTTTAGCTGGATGGCTGGGTATTAAACGATGAATCCCTGTATAGTTTCGTGAAGCTAATAAGAGAACTCTTCCTTTATCCGATAACTCGTTAAAAATTACCCACTGGGCTGAAGAGATGGAATTCTACATTGAAGAAGAGATGATATTCCTCAGATATCAGGCTTATTGGAATGAAATTAAATTAGGGATTCAATGTTTGAAATTAAAATAAACAAACCTGATTCGGGAAGCGGAAACGTTGAGAAGGAAGTGAGGAACGAATTCAAGGCAACGGCGAGTATGGTTTTAAGAACAAGTCGACAGAATATTGGTATCGTCGTCGTCGTGGGAACTCAGGCGCAAAAATCTTTGTTTGGAGTTGCTGCGTTGTTATAGATTCATCCCATCCCAAAATAATAGTTTATTTAATAAAACAACACGTTTTGCTCTGATAGGTTGAAGAGAGAAACGATGTCGTTTATTACCACGTGATTTTAATTTAATTTCAATTCGCCTAAAATATATTCAGCTCTGTGTATTATTATGGTTATTATACTTTATTTAAAAAAATAAATTGTTTCATTTGGTCTTACATCGAATGGAAAGAAAGATATTCAATTCGTTTCGGATGTGATTCGAATATGGGAATCCTAAAGTTTACAAATTATTTTTTTAACCATTAATAGACTTGAACTAAACTTAACTGAATTGAACCAAATTGAAGATGAACAAGGCTTTAGGCCCTATTTTCTTCAACTTCTGTAACCTGAACTTAGATGACATGAACTGAACTTAACGGACTTGAACTAAATAGAATTTAACTGAATTGAACTGAATTTAATGAACCTAAACTTAATTAAAATTAAAAATAATACATTAATTATTAAAATAATAATAAAAACCAATATATATTTAAAAAATAATAAATTAATAATATTAATTATTATAAATATTAATATTAATAACTACATGTATAAAATAATAAATAAAACAATTTTAATAACATTAATAATAAAAAATGATTATAATACATAAAATCATTTAATTGAAATTTATTCAAATAATAATTATTGTTACAATTAAACATGAATTAATAATAATTATTATAATATATTTTAATTTGGGTTCAAATTATCTCTTATTATTGGATTACAAAAACGTAATTATTTTTTCAATTAACAAATACTCTCATTTTGTTGTCTCATATCATATTTTCTAATTATCAATATTATGATTAAATTAAAAAAGTTTATTATATTATAGTTCTAAAATTCAAATTACCAAATCCAATATAACAAAACACAATCGAATTAAAAGAAACCTAATCGCCTCCAGCCTTGTTGTAAACATAGGTCAATCCACACTTGCCGTAGTAGTGCCTATCAAAATGGTTGGCCATGAAGGTTCCAGCTCCACACTTAGCATTAGGGCACTCCTTGCGCAACCTCTGCACTTTCCCGGAGTCATCAACCTTGTAGAACTGAAGCACAGAGAGCTTGACCTTCTTCTTCTTGTGTTTGATTTTCTTTGGTTTGGTATAGGTCTTCTTCTTTCTCTTCTTAGCTCCACCGCGAAGACGAAGCACCAAGTGAAGAGTCGACTCCTTCTGGATGTTGTAGTCGGCGAGAGTGCGGCCGTCATCCAGCTGCTTCTCGGCGAAAATCAACCGCTGCTGGTCAGGGGGGGATCCCTTCCTTATCCTGGATCTTGGCCTTGACATTGTCGATGGTGTCAGAGGATTCAACCTCTAGGGTTATCGTCTTCCCCGTAAGGGTTTTCACGAAGATCTGCATGGTTGCAGAGGAGAATTAGGTTTTCTGCAAGTGTGGGCAAAAGAGATCTACTATATTATAGTTACATCAATAATATTATTATCTTAATAATACTAGTGATTAGTACTATTTAAAAATTATTCTTACTATATATATTGAATGTTAACTACATTGTTTAATAACTATTTTTCTATATTGAATGTGAACTACATTAACTAAATTGAATCGAATTTAACTTAGGCTCTATTTAACTACAATTCAATTAAGTTCAGTTCAGTTAAATCTAGCTATGTGTAGTTATAAATTTACACTGAAATAAGTTCAGTTCAATTCATTTTAGTTAAGTTAAGTTCAACTTTCAAAGTTGAAGAGAACAGGACCTTAACTTAACTTAACCTAACTTAATGAACCTGACCTAACCTGAACTGAATCACATTAAAGGTGAAGAGAACATGACCTTAGTCCTTATTCTTTTCAACTTTTGAAAGCTCACTTAAAATGAACTGAATTTATTTCAATGTAAATCTATAATTACAATAATTTAACGAAATTGAAGTGAGGTGAACTTATTTTATGTAAAGTTATAGCAACAAATAGCTAGAATGAACTAAAGCCCCGTTCTCTTCACCTTGAATTTGGTTAACTTCAGTTAAGTTAAGTTTAGTTAAGTTAAGTTCAGTTCAGATCCATTAAGTTCAATTCTGTTAAGTTAAGTTAAAATAAGTTCACGTCTATTAAGTTCAATTCAGGTCCATTAATTGTAATTTTAATAATAATTATTATAATTAATACTTTAATTAAAATTAATAGTAATTATAATCAATACCAATGAATTTTAAAATATTAATATGGAAAAATAATTATTAAACAATGTAGTTAACAATAATTATAAATATAGTATGAATAATTTATAAATAGCAATAATTGTTATTACTATTAATATAATAATGTTTTTAATTATAATCATAGTATTGATTAATTAAAAAATTTGATATGAGATAATAACACGAGAATATTTATTAATTTGAAAAATTATTATTTTTGTTATTTGTAATTAAATAATAAGTGATAATTTTAATCCAACTACAAGAAAGTATAATAATTGTTATTTATATTCACGTGTAATTGTTGGAATAATTATTATTTGAATAATAAAACTTTAATTAAATGATTTTATGTGTATAACATTTTTTTATTATTAATGTTATTAAAATTGTTTTATTTATTATTTCATTCTTGTCCACCTTTGATTAGAGCTGTAATTACTTCTGATTAATAATATCGACTTACTCTTTGGTAAAAAAAAAATATATGTAGTTATTAATATTAGTATAATTCCTGAAAATTACTTAAATCCTGATTTATAATAAATGAATAATAATGTTACATAATAAGAATGTTGAATTGTTTAAAATATTCAATATAACACCACTATCTGTAACCACATGCCCCTTTTGAAAAAAAAAATCCTAAGACCTCATTTTGCAAATGAGCGAAACTACAATACTTTTTAAAAATTTGCAGTAAGCAAAGTTTAACATTAGTCATTAAAATATATCATACCATAATTCAAACATGGTCTGTCTAGATAAAATTATTTTTCAAAAACTCAATTTTATAGTTTTTTTAATTTAAATCTTCAAAGAACTATTTAACATGTGATGTTATTTTTCTTTTTAGTAAAGTTATTTATTGTGATCATTTTGTTAATTTTAAATCAAATTAGCTTAGCCGATGAATTAAAGTACCACTTTGAAAAATTAACAAAAACTAATTGTATTTTCATTTTCTTTTCTTTACATTTTAATTTTATAGTGCATATTAACATTGAAGTGAAACGGGCTATTTTTTGTTATCGTTATGGTGGAGAAATTTTGAAGTATTTTCATTGTCTTTTCTTTACATGTGTTTCATTTTCAACCTGATTTTTATTTGTACCTAAAAAGCTATGAATCCTTTTACTTCATCTCTTTTAGAGTTCTTCATCAATTAGATTTTGTCCATCAATATCTTGAATCATAAATAATTTATTTAATGTTCATTTTTTTTTACCAATGCATAGTCTCATTTGTACGTTGAATGATATCTGTTTGGTGGATGACTCATTATCATCCCCTATTATATGTAAGAAATCGTCTTCTTAGTGTTGGGACAGAATTGGTCCTCTATATTTAAGATAAATAATCGTTCTCTATTATTGGGAACAGAAGTCTTCGTTATGAGGTATAATATTTGTTCTGTTGATCAAAGACTAATAATTGTCCTCTATTAATGTGACAAAAATTTTCTTCTTAATTAGGGGATGAAAATAGTCCCCTTAATCAGAGACTTAAGATTGTCTTCTAACAAGGGGGATAAAAATTGTCTGCATTTATTAGGGAGAAGTACTGTCCCTTAATTAAGGATGAATAGTCTTCCTCTATTCAAGTAACGACATTGGTCTACTTTGTTTGAGGATGATAACTGTCTCTTTCTTTAAAGAGAAATAATTGTCTCCGAATGAAGGGACACAAGTCGTCTTTGTTATATAAGGACATAAATTCGTCTCTTAATGTAAGGACAAAATTTGTCTTCTTTTAATGGGACGACATTCGTCTCTTATATTAGAGACAAAATTCGTCCATATTCTTAGAGACAATATTCGTCCTTAAAAATGAGGACGAACATTCATTTTTGTCCCCTAAAGATTCAGGGATGAGGGTATTGGTAACGACTAATGGGGACGCTAAAATTGTCCCCAAAAGTTTAGGGGATGATTTTTCATACTTTTGGGGACAAATTTAATTGTCTCCAAAGGTCCAATTTTTGGTAGTGAGGTGTCCACTGGGATAAAATACCATTATCCCTTAGATAATCTTGAAACTCTTGGTTTAAGTATTCACCACCTCGATCAGATCGAATGGTCTTGATACTTTTCTCAAGCTATTTCTCTACTTCAATTTTGAATTCTTTGAATGTATCAAAACTTTCAGACATGTACCTCATAAGGTACATATAACCATATCGCGAGTAATTGTCGAGAAAGGTTATGAAGTAGACGAAACCTTTATGTATCTTAACACTCATTGGACCACATACATCGGAATATATTATTTCCAAAGTACTAGTGGCACGGTGACCCTTAGTCATCTTTCTTTTTAAACAAGGTTCGCACGCACCATAGGATACCCATTCAACTGAGCCTAAGTCTCCACATGTGTGTAACTTAGTTAAGCGAGTCTCATTTATGTGGCCTAGATGATAAAGCTATAAGTATGAGTATTTCTCATTATCTAATCTCAATTTCTTAATAATATTCATATTTAGAATTTCAGTTTTAGTATCTAGAACATATATATCATCCATAGATGTTCCACAAGCATAAAGAATATTGTCACATTGAATTTGACATTTATTATTAGAAAATTAAATTTCAAATCCTTCTGTTACCAAAAGAGCAATAGAAATAATATTCATAGTGACAGTAGGAATACAATAGCAATTGTTCAAAACTAAAACAAGGCCACTAGGAAAATGAAGGCTATGTGTCCCTACAGCTGTTGCAGCAACCCGTGCTCCATTTCCAACTCTTATGTCCATTTCCCTCTTTGCAAGCCTCCTACTATTCCGCAATCCCTGCACAAATGTATAGATATGAGTACCACAACCAGTATCTAATACCCAAGTAGACTCATAGGGAACTGTAGAGAAACTCTCAATCATGAACATACCTGAAGTAGATGCCTGACTTGGCTTCTTCTTCACTTGTTTAGAAACCTGAGCTCTTAACTCGCGTTTCATTTCGGCATGTTTCATGAGTCTTCTCTTGACTTTGAAAGTTCTAGACTTTATTATCTTTCGATCCTCAACAACAAGTTGATTCTCAAGTTTATTTCTAACTGTATATCATATTGTTCTAATAGGTCCACCATCTCGGAAAATTATAATGATCACCTATACCATACAAATTTGTTTTGAAATTGTCATACCTTAGAGGTAGACCTTTCAATACAATCTGTTTCAAGGTTCTTGATCATAAATAACTCCCAATATCCTTAACTATTCAGATTTATCCTAAACAGTCATGGCAAACTCAACTGCTAAGGTGTCAACCCCTAGACTTGTGGATTGCATGAATGTTTCAAGTTCATCTATCATTACAAACTGCATAATCATATATTCCAAGTCCATATATTTGCAAAGATCCTTGTACTTGGAAGCATAGTGTTGACCATGAAATTCTTTGCGAAATCATAGTGCCTTTTGTGCTTCACGTACTTATCAATTTGATAAATAAATGGATCTTCTCCGAGGGGTTTGGGATATGGATTATCCAAAATATAATCCAAATCAAGGCTCTTTAGGAACCATGCCACACACTCGAACCACTTATGAAAATTGTCTCCTTTGAAAAAATGGTTGTTAATCAGATGCATTTTCAGTATTAGTGTTCTTTATTCAACCTAGATATAAGATAGAATTTGTCTAGACATTAATATATGTACATTCATTTAATATAAGGTCTATAATTAAACACATAATTCCTACTATTTTCTCAACATTTAAATAGCCCCTTCTATTCAAATTCAGGAAATTCAGTTGAACTAATTTTTCTTAGCAGGTAGCATCCATAGCCACTCATCATGACCCCCACTATCACAGGTCAAGCCATGACAAGATATCCATGGTTGGAACCCGTCTATTTACATCTCTTGCAATTGCTAAACAATTAGAGTTCTCTTTCTCAAGACGTGCGTACCCAATTGTACGACTCCTTAAATGTGTCTTCAAATAGGTATTAGCTTCAATAATATGGACAACTAACCCTCCTTGGTTAAGGCATTAACCCCATCTAGTCTCATGACCAAACACATGTTAAAGGAAGGAATGTTGTTCATGTGCTTACATCCGTTAATAAGGTTCGTATCATGACTTATTACGAGAAGACATTTTACCGCCTTAATATTATTGTAGGGGTTTCATTGGTGCTATTGGTCTTGCCCTAGTCTAGGTCTTATACAATGGATATGATTATGAAATAATAATTTCAGGCTATTAAGAATTATTAACTCTAAAGGGAACATGTTGTGACTGGTATATCATAATCATTTCATGCTAAGACTCACATAGCATACAAAATAAACAAGGTCCATGTGTAAGTTCTTGCGCCTATGTCTACATATTTTAATTTAACAATTTAAACCACATTTGTAAAGCCATATGCGAAATCCAATTCCAATAATAGAAATCAACGAAGTCTTAAAAATCCCTTGGGTAAACCTGAATCTAATATCGATGGTGACTTTCAAGTAGAAGAGAGCCCCTTAAAGGAATGAGCCGCTTTGTCCATTCCTTTCCAAAATCACCACGGGCACTTTGATTCGTTATACCACGGATAATTATGATTTAAAGATTTCGTTCTTTAATTAAGTGAAGTACGGTATGACCCTTAATTAAAGCATTTACCCGTGTGGTAAAAAATTGCTAATTTTATATGATAATCACCTAGACTAAGTTTGAGCAAAACATTAATCTAGTTATCACATAATTTTCTATAACAGGAATTGAATCCTAAGTCATGCATAGCATACTTAAATCAATTCATAGAAAATCACATTTTAACATATTATAATCAATTATGCATAGCATAAGGAAGGCTTTGATACCACTACTGGTTAATCAAGACATTAATTGACATGCAAACGTTGCAAGGTGGAATTTCAAAACTTAAAATTAACCTAAGGATCTCCTAAGCATGCCATAATTGATGTAACCTGAGTTAAAACATTCCATAGATACTTTTAGGTTTATAAAATATATAAAAGAAAGCTAGCATGTAAAGAAAAAAACATTACCAGTTGATGCATGCTTGATCTCTCTTTTGGTAGCGGTGTTCCCTTTGAGAAATTTTGATGGTGTAAGCTTCCAAACTAGGAGAGCCTCTATGACTTGATCCACACGGATCTTCATCGACCAAAACCTAGAAGAGGTAGAACCCGTCGATTAACAGCAGCTACTAGACTACTAGAAAATAAACTCGAAAACCAACTTCGAAAGCTCACTTAAACTTAGAGCCTTCTAAAGAACTCTTCAATTTGTTTGGAGAAACTCGTGAAGTATCTCGCACAACAAAAGAAGAGGAAAGTAGAAATCAAAGAAAAAATTAGCTCTGAGCAATTCTGGTGTGTATGAATTATGAGAGGCTAGAAGCCTATTTATAGAGAAAAGGGGGAGTAATAGACTCCCCTTAAAACTCTACATGGGATGGGATAAATCACATCCCATGTTTAGCTGGCTAACTGCGCAAGTATAAGGACCCGTGGGTTGCCACAAGGCAAGCCTAACGGGCTTGCCTTGTGTCGCAAGCCTAGCTTGCGCACAACCCATGCTGCGCACAAGCGAGCTTACACGTAGGCCGTGCAAGTGGTGCCTTGCGGCATACAGCTTGCTAGCGCTCGTGGGCTGCCTTCGCCTGCTAGTAACCTGCGAGCCCGTTGGCTCGCGAGGTAGTCGCATAGGCCCCACTTTGAATAACTCGTGTTCGTTTGGGGCCCACTCGCAACGGGAAAAATCCCTTGCTCGCTTTATGCAACCTTTTTCCTTATTTTCTCATAATTCCTTTTAATTATTAATTTGGTTAGACCAATTAATACTTCTTCTCACTAATTTCATAACTTGTATTTTCGGTACAAACCTAGTCTATAGGTTCTTTACATAGTTCAATGAAGACCCAATGTGTGTGACCTCATAGGATCCCAAAGTATAGAGCCGCTAGAAGTTAACTTAAACTTGGCTTCCCGTTGGGGAACCTTTAGGCTCAGTGTTCCAGATCGATATGGAACCCGATAGCTCTAGACGATCAAATGGGCTTTCTTCTAAAGGTATATATCTCCCAATACTTGGAACGTCAAGTACCTGTGACTATATTCGGTTCTACAGTAGTAACCAATACAACACACTCCTTCCATTAGGTTAAGTACCATCCAGTTTATTGAGCTCAGATTAAGTGTTAGCTCATGTAATAGCGGTAGTTATCCTAGAATCAAACTTGTTCTCGAAGAACACCACTCAGCCATTTTGTATTCTGATTTACTAGAAACCTGTTTTATCAATCGTATACTCTGATTAGAGGTTTATGAGTGTGTAACTTCAATAAGGGGCCCTAAGGTACATCTCCATTATATTATTATATCATGAGCAATGGATCCCATCTTGACAACACAACTTACCAATATGTGATCATCGATATACCCGTAATCACCCATATCATCCTGATCGCCAGGGTATGAGTAAGTATGACCCAAAGTATATCAACTCCTACATAAGGTAACCAGTATCTCAGGTCTGAGGATACTCGTACTGCTACTGCAATAAGACATGACACCAATGCATGGATATAGTTATTTTCAAGTGTCTGTCTTATAGCGGTCTCCAATGTATTACTCGAATACATTCATGTTTTAACTCAAGGTACCACTTTCAGCTCGTGATCAATTGCTTAGATCTAATCTAGTGAGTAAGCCTACACATGCTAGTCTATTCGCTCCACTGATGTCCAATCTCAATGAAACTACGACTAGGGATATTTCGACTATTCATAGTAACACTTATGTGCAGTTCTCACTCCACATAGCTCCCACTATATCCTTCCATGTTTGTGCTATAAAGTAATCATGGACTTTGTCTCATCAATGCGCATATACATATTAAAACATATATGATACTAGCGAGATACAATAATAAACAGAAAGCACTGATAGTAACAAAGATGATTTAATTATTATTAATAATAATTCAAAACCGTTTGTACATTATAACTAATAAAGACATATCACCCAAATTGCGTCTAGGGCATACATCATGTCTAACACAACAATCTAACACTTGTTGGGAGTCACACTACCTTTCGATCAGGGTTTAGGTTGTTCTAATATTTATTGTTATTTTCCATTGAGCTCTTTAGCGCGACGTCAAGAGTTATGGAAAGTAAGAAGGTGATTGAGGCACGAAGCACAGTCCCCATACGACGTAAAGAAGAGTTGCTAACATTGTATGGTGCCAAGCGCTAGTATAACTAAACCTAAGTCTCGGTGTAGTTTATCCCTTATCCTGTGATTACTATGATACATGGTTTCCGTGAATTGGTTGAGTCAGTCTTTTTCTTATTGTTTTTCTCACTATCTTTAGTTGTGAATCCTCAAAACACATAGAGAATAACCATCTGGTCATCCTATATAGTCGTTCAATCAAGATTTACTTAATAAAATATTGTTCCCTGTGAATTCGACCCATGTTTACCACTACCTACAAGTTACTTTTTATGCAAAGATTAATGTTGGTGGTCTCGACATCTATTACAACCATAGGACTTGAGGTATTCGGTTTACTTCATGCTTAACTCTTCATCTTCTACGTCTAGCAACGGTCTCGGGGAGTTCGCACGTGATGTTGGAGAAGCTTCCTCATTGCAAGCTTTGTTACACCCGTATCAAAAGGGACTTTCTGGTGAGTTTTATGTTATTATAATATCACCTATTTGAAACCATTCGAATCGTCCTTGAAACAAGATCCTATCGCGGAATTGAGAAAATTTAAACCGGTTTTCTACCTTTGTGGTTAATTTTTTATGATAATTCCCTTCAGAAAGCAGCTCATAAGGTGAGATAAACTAGCCCAAGGAACCATAAACTTTAAATTTGTGTTACATAAACATACAAAATTGCCAATATCACTCTATTATTTCTTCTTTATCTTCTTGTCAGTTTCACTTAGGAAGTAAAGTCATGTATGGTTTCTAAGTTAGACTTGT
Source organism: Euphorbia schlechtendalii (assembly GCA_949673415.1). Classification (NCBI taxonomy): domain Eukaryota; kingdom Viridiplantae; phylum Streptophyta; class Magnoliopsida; order Malpighiales; family Euphorbiaceae; genus Euphorbia; species Euphorbia schlechtendalii. Next base: position 26,342 of record CATIWQ010040487.1, read on the forward strand.
CTTAGATGTTTAATTTTCTTTCCTCTGTAAATTTTCCAATGCTAATGAAAAGAGAAATTTCCTAGAAAAAATGGAGAAATTTTTTGCCGACGGCATTCATAGCAAGATAAGAAAAGTATGCTATATACAAAATGCTATAAAATAGAAAGTATAAGTCGAATGTTTTATTAAAATAAAGAGTGAAAGAAATACTAAAATGAAGGGGTTGGGAGGTACAATCACCATAATATTGATGATAATAATAATGAAAGAGGGATATTTATTGAGGTGCGAAGGTTGTATTGAAGAAGAAATAGATGCTCTTCTAAATCTGAACTCTTGGGTTAGTATTGTTAGAAAAAGGACTGAAGTGGGTGGAATATCTCACCCACTCCCCACCCATCACTCCACCAAATGCTCCACCAATTATGCCAAGAAAGATAGTGCTCATTAGGCTGTAAAGCATTCAGTAATTGCTATATATATCTGTCTGTATCATTTTCATAAATGAATCAATAACTATGAAATACAAGAACAATCAATTTCATTCTATTTCCTCGAT
>CATIWQ010040508.1:0-29825 GCA_949673415.1 Euphorbia schlechtendalii
CTACACTAATTTAAAATACTTTAAAAATAGAAATATATTACTATAATATACTATAATATTAGAAAAATATAAGAGATTTATGGATCAATGGAGTTTTTCAACCCCTTGACTTCATATTCATGAATGAAATCTAGCCTAACAACCTCTTAGATGCAAGCATCAATCAAGTCAAGTTTCATGCAGATATCTTTATCCATAGGATATTTATCAGCATTACCCATATTAAATTCAACAGTATTATCCCCTATCCTTAAATTAATTTTACCTCTGAAACATTAATCAATGCTTTGCCAGTATGCATAAAAGGTCTTCCTAAAATTATAGGACATTTTTCATCATATGCAAAATCTAGCACAATGAAGTCAGTAGGGAAAACAAATTTATCCACTTTGACTAGGATATCTTCTATTACGCCATAAAGACGTTTAATGGACTGATCAGCCAATTGCAATACCATGTTTTTCCTTTTAACATCATCATCAAGCTTCAATTCTTTGAAGATCAATTAAGGTATAAGATTTATACTAGCCCCAAGATCACATAAACATTTTTTAAAGGAAATGTTTCCAAGTTTGCACGGAATTGTGAAACTTCCTGGATCTTTTAGTTTAGTGGGCATTTTAGCAGTTATTATTTTACTACAATCTTCAGTTAAATATACTTTTGATATTCCTTCTAAACTACATTTTCAAGATAAAAGATTTTTGATAAAATTACCATAGTTAGGAATCTGAGTAATGGCTTCAATAAATGAAGGATTGATTTCCAGACCTTTCAGTTTGTTGATGAAATCAATAAACTATTTATCCTCATTCTTCTTCTTCATTCTTTGTAGAAATGGTGGTTGAGGGGGATTAACCTTTCCGGATTTAGGCTGTTCATCCACTCCTGCACTATTATCAGATTTACTAGGATATTCACCTGGTACTTCAACAACATCATTAGCAAGCATACCTGAAGGATTTGGTTTGTCTAGTAATTTACCACTATGAAGGGCTATAGCATGCACATTTTTCTTAGGATTTTCCTCTGTGTTACTAGGTAAATGACCTTTCCCTCTAGATGGAATAGCACTCACTAATTGACCAACTTGTATCTCCAAATTATGAATTGAAGATGATTGGTTTTTAAACATTTGATCCATCTTATTCTCTAAATTTTTGTAACATTCTTCTAACTCTAATTTCTTATTACAAACTTCCTCTAGAAACTTGTCTATCTTACTTGTTAACTGCCCTATTCTATCAGTACTCTGGTAATTCTTTTGTTGATTATCACCATACTTCCAATTAGAATTTCTGTATTTATTTCCATTTTGCCATAAGAATTCCCTTGACTTTGAACATAACTTAATTGCTTCCCTGCACATGAGTTAAAGTTACACTCAAAAGCTGTATGTCCAATTTGACCACAATTTTCACACGTCAAAGGGCTATTTTTACTAACACGCATATTATCTATCTTGTTAGATAAAGTAGATATTTGAGCTTGCATAATAGAAATGGAATCTAATTCATGGACCTTTTTAACTGAACTAGAAGATGAAGATGCAGCATGTGAATGAGTAGGATTGGTAATAGTTACTTGTGCTCTTTCCACTGGCCACATACTATTGTTGCTTGCCATATCTTCTAAAAGTTCAAAAGCTTCTTGACAAGTTTTCTTCATAAGAGATCCTGTAGCTATAGCATCAATTGCTCCTCTCGTGGCATGACTTATACCATTGTAGAAAGTTTGCAGAATAACATTCTTAGGTAAACCATGATGAGGAAAAACTCGTTGAAGTTCCTTATAACGTTCCCAGGCTTCGTATAAGGATTCACTATATTTCTGGGTAAAGGAAGTGATTTCTTTAATGAGTCTTGCAGTTTTTGCTAAAGGGAAACATTTAGTCATAAAGGCTTGGGCTAATTGGTTCCAGGTAGTGATTGAATTTGGGGGTAATGAATTAAACCAAACTTTCACTTTATCATGGAGAGTAAATGGAAATAAGCAAAGTTTAATTGCTTCTTCAGGAACATTGGGCATTTTGAAAGTATCACAGACTTCTAAAAAGTTTGCAATATGAGAATTTGGATTTTCATTGGGTAGACCATAATATTGACACTATTGCTAATCATTTGAAGTAATGCTGGTTTTATTTCAAAATGATTCACATCAATCGGTGGTCTAGCAATTCCTTGATTGTCACCATTGATAGTCGAAATAACATAATCCATAAGCCCTCCATGTGTTTCTCCAAACAACAAAGAATTTCTTTAGAAGGCTCTTTCTATTTGAAGAAAGCCTTCTCAGTTTATATTTTTGGGTTGGTTTTCGAGCGGTGTAGCAACTTTTATCTACTAATGGGTTCTACCTTTATAAAGTTTTGGTTAGTGAAGATCCATGTGGATCAATCATAGAGGCTATCCTAGTTTGGAGGCTCATGCTAACAAAGTTCTGACAAATTCCTCTAGGGGAACGCCGCATCAAAAAGAGAAAGTGAATCACGCATCAACTGGTAACATCCCAGACTTGGATGCTAGGTTTCTTTTATAAGTTTTTATAAACCTATCAGAGCATCTATGGAATGTTTTAACATAGATTATATCAATCATTGCTTGCCTAGGAGATCCTTTAGGTTAATTTTAGGTTTTGCTATTTTGCCTTGCTACATTTTATGTTCCATAACTGTCTTAATTAACCAACACCAACACCTTTTCAATGTGAGATTTAGCTGAATATTCTTTGGTTTTTAGCCCAAATCCTTTTTGAAACTAGAAACGTTTTAAACAAGAATATTATATTTTCACATAATAGTTAAAGGTAACAATGTGATGTATTTAACTCAGTATAGCATACATTACTCAGCTTTCATTGAGATACATCGCATAAACTTTAAAGTCGAGGTACTTAGCATCGCAAAATCTCGCAACACTAAGCCTAAACCTAATTTAGCCTATGTCAAGTTGAGTTGTTTCTGCATAAAACAAACTCAAGCAGACTACTTAATAAGAGTCTACTTAGTACCTAATAAATTTCACAATCCTAAGTAATTTGTTATCTGCAAAACTTGAATATTGTGAAGTCTTATTATCTGGGGCTTAACAATATACTCAATTTTGAAACAAATAACAAACAAGGTAGTAGTAAAATCAACTAGGTAAAAGTTTATTGATATAAGAATACTTGACAAGTGATATAAGGCTCCCCTATACTAAAGGAGCTCCCTTACATATCATAGACTCCTCCATGCTTAGTGGATTTTATTCAATCAACTCAAGCTCTGCCATACTAAGTGAGCTTTCCTTTAAACATGGGACTTATCTTAATCAATTTATTCCAACTTGGTGGTTTATATTGAATTCTACAATATACACACTTATGCAAGAACCAGTAACAATAAGTGAAAGTTAAGAAGATCTTAACTTGATGAAAATATTGTAATTTTATATATAACTCAACAAGTACACAAATTGTGTCCATATACTAAGATTTTACAATGAATTCATATTACAATATTATCTAATAGCTTCTAATAGCTATAGCTAATCTATCTCCTCTTTGGCTCTCAAATTCCTCTTCCAAGAGGATTATGGTGCTGCTAAGATGATGATGATGCTGGTGGTCTTTGCTGTGTCCTTAATTTCTGCTTATGTGGTGGATGTTTCGGCTTATTTGGGAGATGGGATATTTTTTGCTAAGATGATCTACGTACATTCTTTGCCACCTTCTCCCCCTTTATTAATTGTTAAGTCACTAATTAGTTCAAGCACACGTTAATGGAGTCTAAGGCATGAAAGAACATCTCTTGCTTCCCAACTAAGATTGAATCTATTTCATTCATTAGTGTGTGTCTTCTAGGTGATGATAAGACTTTTTGGATGTTGTGCTCACTTAGTAGCAAATTGTTGCACCTAGTTAGATGAGAAATGAGATCAAATCCTTGGGAGGTAAACTGTTGAAAACATTAAAGCAGTCCTTTAAATTCTCATGCTCATACCTTTAATCATGCCTCCATATTAACAATCCAAGGACTTGTAGCTAGCACTATCTTTTTTGTGAAAGTCTTTTCCCTTGCATCTTCAATTAGGGTGTCCATGAGCACCTTGATGTTATCTTGCATTAGGTTTTTCTATCTACTAGGACATTGAGCATTTTGCGTACAGTGTACCCATTTTCATGATCCATTAATGAACCTAACTCAGGGAAGAGGTTTCCCATAGAAAAAAATCATCATCTTTTGTGAATCCTTAACTATATCGTTAGTGTTCGCCTTGATGAAAACATAAGCTGAGTTGAACTTTTGATCCATCATAGACAAATCCACAATAGGTTTGTCTATTTTCTTAACAACGTCATTAACTTTCTTGTCATGGGCTAGCATAAGATCATACATCTTTTCAATGGTTCTAGCCATGTTGTGTTTCACATTAATGGTAGAATGAAGCTTATCCAAAATTTGCTTAAGTAGTTTATCTATGCTATTTTTTTATTCCAGCATACTTCTCTCCAAATTTAATGAACTGAGTAGCCTAATGACCTAGCATGCAATAAATGTTGCTAAGTTTCATTGTTGTATTTTCCACACTACTCTAACTCATCATGCCTCAACATTGGTGATGAAATTTGAAGTAGGAATACCGGAGACTATTGTGTTCAGTTAAGCCATAGAATTAGTAATTCCATTGGGGATAGTTTCTATCTTATCAACAAGACTCTTTGCACACTCCTTAGCTAGATGGTTTCTGATTGTTAATATGCTTCCTTGGATGCGCTCAAAAACTTCATAATAGATAGATTTTGTGGGAATACTTGTGTTATATTCCAAACCAGGCATTGGTGCTTCTTCTTCTTTACCAATGCTATCATTTCTTTAGCATGTACTTGGCTTACTACTTCATTTAACTCAATGTTTGATAGGATAGAAGGGTATTTAGCCCTTGCTATCTACCTTATATTAGCCAAGATAGAGAAATCATCAGTTTCCTCTTTAACTTGATGGCTACTGGTAAGGTTGCTTCATTGGCAATGAAACTCTCCTCGGCATTGCTTACATTTATTGTTGTTTCCTCTTGAGCACAGTTCTTAGTTTGAGGAACATCCCTAATCAAAGGGATTGAAGAGGTAGAGGTTTGGTTGAAGAAAGGGTTGGTTGAGAAGTGATAATTAGTTGATTTGTGTTGAAATTTACAGTTTTTTTGGTGAAGAAGTTTGAGAATTTACACTATCATTAGGGGCTGTTGAGATTTTATAGGAGAAAGAATGAGAGATTTTTAGTATATGAAGGTGGTGAAGAAGGGTTTGTTCTTTATTGGGGATAATTGGGATTAAAAGTAGAAATAGAAGGTATAGGTGTGGGGAAAGCAATTTTAGGTGCTTGTTGGTTAGCAGTTTAATACAAGGACAGATCAGCATAAGGAAACTCAGCTTGCTGAGTGTGAATGGGTGAAGGTATAAATTCATTAAGACCAATGATTCATCAAGCTTGTCTTGGCTAATATCTTCCAATTCATCCTCATTTACTACAAGCTTGAGGTTCCTTATATCTTTGTTTAGAGCACTCCTCTTCTTTTGGATACCCTTGAGCTTCTTCTCAGCTAGATGAAAAGAGTTCACAACTTGAGGGTCCACTTGAGAAATTTTTTTCTTCTTCTTCCTTAGCTCCTCTAATATCTTAAAAGTTATCATCTTCTGTACTTATTCTACAAATTAATGATTGGGAGGAGGCAATTTTTTGCATCAATTTCCTCAGCTGAGTCCTTAGCTCTATCTTTTACTTCTCGCTCAGCTCTAGTTTTGAGCTTAAGTTTCTTCTTAGGCTCCCCCTTAAAGGAAGCTACAACTTTCTTCTTATCTTGCTTGGCAGCTGGACTCATAGCATTCTTTGCCTTCTCCAAATACACCCTAATAGAAAGCTCATCCACTATTTCTAGCTCCGGCTCCTCATCCTCATCAATCTCTAAGTCCATATATTCTTTGAGCACACCCACTAGCACTACCTATTCATACAACCTTGACCTTCTTTGCCTTAACATCCTGAATTTTAGTGTATCTAGTGTGTAAGGTTGAAAAGTGAAGGGATTGGAGGTGCCATAATTCAAAGATTTTCCTCACTAGGATCAAACACTTTCCTCTTGCTTGCTCAAATCCTTCCACATTTAGCTTAAGGGCCTTCACTATGGTTATAATGAGATAGCCATAGTTGAACATAGTTGTAACTTTCGTGAGGTGGTGGAAGATCAATGATGGCCATTTGAAATGCATTTGATTCACCATATGTAAGATTAAACACCTTTTAAACTTTGTGCAGCTGAAAGAGAGCCCATCTTGGGTAGAAGGTACTTCATCAAATGCTCATAACAAGCCCTGGCACTCTAAGTCAACCTTTAGGCCTTGATTTCTCCATATTTATAGTCGCTTGGCAGCTCCCTATCTATTGGGATCTCCACTTACTCTTCATCTTTAATTCTTCTCAGCTTACTGCTCTTGGTGTACATTAAAGAATGCTTCCAATCATCTTTTTAAAGATCAAATAAGACTTTTTGTCAATTTTTTATGCCCGAATATTAGGAAACTCTTTTTTTTTTGCTAGAGATTGGTGTAGAAGCTCTTCATTACCTTCCTTAATAGCATGTCCATCAAATAGTAAGAAATTTCTTAAGTTTTTCTCCTTCATAATTCTCTTTAAGAAGCCATTCTTGAGCAAGCTGTTGTATTTCACTTCATACATTGGACCATACTTTCTCTCTGCAATACCTAATTTGGTTAGGGTAAACATAATACCTTGAGGAAGAATTTAAATCTTCGTTCCACCAGTAATGTTAACAAACATATTTCTTTGTGATTTATCCTTGAGGATGAACTGATACTCATTGAGAGAACCTTCTTGATTATGAGACACCATGTGCAGTTATAAATTTTAGTAAAAAGAGATTAGGAATTTGAGAGAATAGATGATTGCAAATCTTAAGCGAGAGTAACTCTCTCTCTCTCTAGCCCAAGTCTCCCTTATATAGCCAATAGAATTAGCAAGATAACATGTGTCCCTTTCACTGCCAAGTATCAAAGTGAATGGTGAGATTGAACAAAATATTAACCAGCTTCGTAAACGCTGTAGTTTAAATAAAAATGGTATAAGTTCAAAAAATCATGAAAATGTGAGATTTTAACTTTAACCGTGAGAATATAAACTAATAATATTTACCAAGTTGAGTGAATACATATTACCTCAATTAAGTCAGCACCACTTTGATTTAACTTTGAACACTTAACCATTTTCTGAAAATTTTCATAAAATTTGATTCGCCATGCGAATTGGCTCCTTGAGAGTGTTGAATTGTTCTTTTGCTAAAGGCTTTGTTAAAGTCTATACAAGTTGCTCCTCTTATCGAACACATTCCAATTTGGCATCTCCTCTTAGCATATAATCCCTTATGAAGTGATGTCTAATATTGATACCTTCATCCGCCTTAGGATCAAACATTTCTAGCAGCTCCTTGGTATTTAATATAAAACACCTATAGCCAAATGATCTAAGATGACCAATCTTAGGAATGCACCCTCGCAAAGCTCTAAAGGAGTTTAATCAAATTGAGCGAATTAAAACCCGATTAAGGATATAACAAATTGTGTTAACAGCTTCTTCCCAAAAGTACTTTAGTAGATTGTTATCACTCAACATGGATCAAGCCGTCTCAACTATGATTCTATTCTTCCTTTCTACAACCCCGTTTTGTTGAGGAGTATAAGGAGCAGAAAAGTTGTGGTTAATACCATGTAATGAATTGAATTCTTCGAAATTGAAATTCTTGAATTATTATCCATGATCACTTTAGAGTTTACTGATTTTTTATTCCTATTTCATTCATTATTTAATTACTCAGTTTGATAAAAGACTCAAAGGTCTCATCTTTGCTACTGAGAAAGATTAGCAAGTGAATCTCATGAAGTCATTCACTACAACTAAGGAAAATCTCTTTCCACCCATGCTCATAGGTTGAATAGGGAAAAAATATCATAGTGTAGGAGCTCTAATGGTCTCTTATTTACTATGTTGTTAATTAATCTAAATTATTTTCTAGCCTACTTACTAAGTTGACAAGCTGAGCAAATTATGTCTTTCTCGAAGCTAATACTGTGTAAACCCATAACTAATTGCTTTTTGGCCAATTTGGACAAAATGTTCATATTTATATGACCCAGCCTTCTATGCTAAAGCAACGAATTCCCCTCCTTAGATACAAGATTAACATTAGTGGAGCCATGGGAAAAGTCAATCATATAAACATTATTAACTCTAGAAGCAAAGAGAAAAGTTGAATTAGTCTTACAGTCAATTACTAAGCATCTTCTAAGTCAAATATAACCATTCTACCTTTGTCACAAAGTTAGGCTACGCTAATCAAGTTGAACTTCAATCTTTTGACAAAAGATACCACTTTGATTGGTAAATGTGCCACTTCCAACAATCTTGCTCTTTGGTTATCTCCAAAACTAACACTCTCATTTCTTATCCGCTCTGATCAGATGAACTACTTCTCATCTCTACTAATATGCCACGAGTAACCACTATCCAAATACCGTATTCTAGTATCATAAGCGGATTTCAAGCTCACCTCAGCTTGGGGATCCTTTATTTCTCTCAGCATTTAGGTCAACAATAGTTTTGTTACATTTGAGCCTGATGTTGAGCTTTTTCCTTTATATACATCAATCACCATCAAGCAAAGGTTAATTGAGTCTTGTGCTTCTTCATAATATGACGAAGATTCTTCAAAGTTGCTCCATGTGGTTTTGAAAGCATCATTCTACTTGCAAAACTTCTTCTTGAATATATCCTTTTCAGATTTAGGACATGACGATTGGATATGACTTTTCTCTCCACAGCAAGAGCACTTGATGTCATTGATGTACTCCTTCTTTTATACTTCCTCATCATCCTTCATGTGCTAAGTTTGTTTCTTCTTTCTAGCAAACTTCTTCTTATATTTCCCATCTTTCAACATGAAGCGCTTAAACTTTCTAGTTAGCACCATCATTTGTTCATCCATATCCTCTTACGAGCTCTCAACGGACGAATCATCTTTGAGAATAATCTCCTTCTCCTTTCCCTTGCTTTTCTTCAAGCTAACATCATATTTCCTGAAGGACATCTCCTAAGTCAAGAAGGTGCCTAAGAGCTCATCACAGTTATAGGTCTTCAAATAATGAGCTTTCTCTTTTGTGCTAATCTTAAAATCCCACTCCTTGGTGAGACTTCTTAACATTTTCTTCACCATCTCTTCTTTGGTGAAGTTCTTTCCTAATCTTTTATGTTTTTTTATGATGTTAACAAAACTTGGCATTCAAGCTTTAAATACCCTCACTACCACCCATTTGGAATAGCTCATATTCCTTGATTATCAAGTTGATCTTGGTCTCCTTCATTTTATCAGTCCCCTCATAGGTGAATTCTAACCTCCTCCAAATTTTCTATGCAATCTCACATCCTGATACTCTATTAAACTAATACAAGTCTAATGCATAATGTAAGTAATTGATGGTTGCTGCATTCTCTTTGATAAGCTTAAGGTTAGCATCATCATAATCTTCAGAATCAATAAGAACACTTTGCTCATTCCTCACTGCAGTAGGAATACGAGGTCCAAGCTCAATCACCAACCATGCTTGCATGCTCTATGATTATATAAAATTTGTCATACAATTTATCAAGATAGAATAATGTTATCCATCAAAGAGTCGAGCTGTGGTTACAGACATTCCTTCTTTAAAGAGAGATGTCTGCCCATGACCGAGAATGTATGATTGATTGTTATAAGCCATTTTGATCTTTGTACTCAAAATTATGAAATCTTAAGAAAATAAACTACTTTGATTTAACTTGTTGGTCCTTATAGCATATAGAATGATTTAGAGGGGGTGAATGTCGATTAACTTGTTCTTTCTAACATTTAGAAATTCTTAACCAAGTTGTATTATTGTATGCTAAGTATAAAAAGTTGTGCCCAAACTATTGGATAAAACTTCACAAACAACTCAGCTTGAAATGACTTGGTTTGGACACAAACTGTCTTGAGTAAATTTTTACTTAGCTTAGGTTTGTTTTTCAAGTAGAAGTACATTGAGAGAAAGATCTTAATGTATGACTCAAGCTAACAAGATAAAAGATAAGTTAAGTAACAATTATACTTGTGATTTTATCTTTGTTCAGCCACTAGCCTACCTTTATTCCCCAGAATCCATTTGAAGCTTAAATTCAATATTGATTACTACTTTAACCAAATGGAGAAGCCTTTGACAATGGGTAAAATAATAAGCGAGTACCTTCCAAGTTATACTACCTCTCAAATAGTTTGAGTATCCTTCTCAAAGTGCTATCAATTAGTTTTAGTTAGAAAGATTAGAGCAAGAACTTAACTTATAAAATGTTGTTTCTTTTACATTGATTTGACTTAGTTAGATTCTACGTCTAGGTGAATTTTTCTCTAAAAACAAAGTGAATATGAATTGGCTGTTTGCTTTTGTGATTTATTTGACTTGAATTTTGAAGGCTGTGATTGCTTGAACATAGTTTCAGCTCTTTACAAATTCACGCATTTCACCAAATTGTAGAAGACTACTTCTACCTCTATTTATAGTTGTAAACTTTTAGAAGTAGTCGTTGAAAATTTTTTTCTTCACTTTGGGTTGAAAATATCTTCTCTTCACTCCTATTATCTTCATATTTAAGTTAGTTTTGAAGCCATTTAGAGACATGATTTAGAATGTTCAGGCGTGATATTAATCTGTTGATTAATTTCTTTTCAAGGTCTCTTATCATAAAAAAAATCTAATTAGGGATGGTGCATGAGATGCAACATGGAGGAATTTGATTAAATCCTTTAACTGATGTAGGAGTGGCGTGATGATGCTGAAAAATGATGGATGTCAATTGATTCCTTTTGACTTGGACTCTAGTGAATACACGCTAACATCTTGCACTGACACCTTTTTGTTGTGATCACCACTTAAATATTCTTTTTTTTAGCCCCAAATCCTTTTTAAAACCTTAAACACATCAAACAAGAATATTATAATTTCACAAAATAGTTAAAGGTAACAACGTGATGTATTCTTCTCAGCATAGCATAAAGTACTCAACTTTCACTAAGATATATCGTATAAATTTTGAAGCTGAGTTACTTAGCACAACAACTCTCACAATACTAAGCCTTAACCTAAGTAAGCCTATGTCAATCTAAGTTGTTTCTACACAAAATAATCTCAAGCTAACTACTTAATTAAGAGTCTACTTAGTACCTAGTGAATTTGACTATCATAAAAAATTTGTCATCTCCAAAACTTGAATAATGTGAAGTATTATTAAGCTATGTTTAGCACATTAGGCCCTTGCATTTGGATCCCTACTCCTTGGCCTTATGTTGAGTTACTGCCAATGGAAAATTATATATGTCTTCTTTGTTTGGACCTCTTCTACCATAGGTGAGCCCTCTTCAATGAAATCAGCAAGAATTTAACCTTCGATACTTTCCTTATCTTAATTATTAAGTCAAATATAAGTAGCTTGAGGGCTCATTCTTCCAATATACTCGAGGTCTTAGGTATCTGCAATACTTTCTTCAGGCTGAGTTATGTCTTGACCACTATGGTATGAGATTGAAAATAGTGGCAATATCTTTGGGATGTGATGATTATTGCATATATTACTTCATCTAGCATTTAATATCAAAGCATTGTATCTTTCAACACTTTACTACAATAAAAGATAGGGAATTATTCATTTTACTCCTCCCCTTACTAGGGCAAATCCTAGCGTATGTTCAAAGGTGTTGATGTACAAATAGAGCCTCTCTAAGAACTTATTTACTCAAGAGAGGTTGTGAGGATATGAATTTTTTGAACTCTTTAATGGTTTCCTACATTCTTCTATCCAACTGAAGTTATTGGCTTCTTTGATGGCTAAACGGTTGCCAAATACTAAAGGGACGTTGTAGAAAAGAACAGTCGACCCACCCTCAAGGGGCATCAAACACTAAGAGATTTCAAAGAAAGAAATGAACAATCTCGTGAGGACATGGCGCTAGAAAGGAAGGATCACATAATCACCAGTCTAGTGCAAAGAAGTCACCAACTACACCGATCAGGTATATTCTCAATCCCTCTGCTCCATTTCATGTGATCATACTAGTTATACAACCAGCAATTATAACACGAGGGGTAGCTTTGAGCACAAGATTTTGTACTAGCTCGCGTATTCAATGATGATGGCATTTTCGGGGTTTTTATTCTCGAATCACATGATTTTCGTTCATGTGGAAATCTTTGAATGGGAATGTTTCTTGTCACCAATTAAGTTTAAGGACTTAAATTATTTTTTAAGACTTTAAAAATTAGATTTTGGTAAAAATTAATTTATTATAAATCAAAAATGAAAAAAAATACAAAATACAAAAAAAAGCGCGAAAATACTAGAATAGGGGACTTGCCTTGCCATCGGCAAATTCTGGCGAGGCTCGCTAATTTCTTACCATTTTGGATTTTTGAAATTTTTCCATATAAATATTCGTGGAATTTTCAGTATTCAATGACCGAAAATTTTTCAGAAAAAGTCTGATTTTCACGAGAAAGAACCACGAGAAAAACTACAAAAATATTTTCTTACATTCGAATCCAAAACAAGTTTGGATTCCGAAAATTTTGATTTTCAAATAAACTTTCTTCAATTTCTTTTTCTTCTAAATTCCTCAGATATTCTCGGGTCTAAAACAAATTTAGAACCCCCCAAGTCTTATTATCTTTTGGATAAATAAACATTTATTTTCCATACAAACACAATTGAAAAAACTTATGAGGAATGCTCCCGGGAATCATACGGATACGCTGAAGTGGATTCACACCGAAAGGATAAGCCTCTGAGTTCCTAGAGCTGCTTCATCTCATGCTTTCTATATTTTTCTTATTCTCATTTTATATGTGGACCTATGAATTATTTTATTTTCTTTTATTATATAAATATTGTAATACTTCTTCTTCATCTTTAATTTCATTTTAGACTGCCCCCACAAAGGGAATAAAAATTATTCCGGGATAACAGGCCTCACAATTTGCCAAGCGGTCATTTTTACTAATAAAAAATGACCAACACATGTGTTAATAAAAATGAATATTTTTATTCAAAACAAGAATTTGAAACCATCGATGTTTTAATTAGGCCACACGGGCCTTCTCAAAATTAAATCGAACATACATGCAAATATTGTGCTATATCTTGTGCTAACCGTTGTAGATGTAGGTTAGATGTATGCCTAGGGTTTTATTTTCATTCAGGTATTGCATTTTAATTATTTTTAAGGAAATGTAATTAATATATTAGGCGGGCGATTGCATCCCTCGAGGTTATGTAATCTTTAATCTTTACTTTCCCGCATTTATTTATCACTTTATGTATGGTTTTATTGCTTTCCACATTTTATAACTCGAAAACGACATAAGTGTGAATATGCACAATTAAGAAATATGGTTTTCTATAGATATAATATAATATGATCCGAAAAAACATAACAAACACAGCAGAAGGGGGTGAAAGTAGTTACTTGGCTCTTTTTAGAGTTTATAAAAATTATTTACCAAGTTCAGTTTTTATATGCATGCTAAGTTACACATGCGGAATGCAGGTTTAAAAATAATAAACTACTCATTTTCGCTAACTTAGTTTATCTTCAATCGTTGTTCAGTACTTCACTCAGCTCGGATTGGAGCTAAACTTATAAAATAGAGAAAATTATGAATGAGAAAAACACTATAAATATAAATGACAAAGGTAAGAAACTTCGACACATGAAATTAATCCTTGTTCGGCCCCGAACCTAGCTCTAGTCCTTGGATTCCATTCCGAGCTTTAATCCACTGGTATTTCCTTCCTTCCTTAGGCGGAGAAGCCTTTACAATGGGTAGAATGATTTCAAAAAGTACATTTCTTTCTAACTACCTCTCAATCCACAACTTAGGTACCATTCCTAAACTATCACTCAGATATTTGAATGGAATGCAAATTGAGGATTTCAACTTATAAAATTCATTGAATCCTTTACAATGTTATATCTATGATTAATTCTCTCTATTACAAACTTATTATGCAATTTTCATTTGCTTGATTGCTTGATTTGGAATTTTTTAATTCTGGGAATATTTTGACATTATTTCAACTCTTAAGAAATTCAAGGGGATTCACTAAGTGTGAATGTCTGCTTTGGTCTTCTATTTATACTTTATGTTCTTAGATGTAGCCGTTGCAAACTTCTCATCCCGACTTATCTTCAATTTCCCTTTACAACTTTCGAATTTGTCCGTTCCAAACAAATTCTAGGATGTATAGAGACAGAGATTTCAAATGTTGAAGTGTGAGATTAATCTGTTAATCTTGATGCGTTAAAAGCTAGTTTGCTTCAAGAAATTCTATTCTGATAAAGAGGTGCATGAGATGTAAAATGGAAGCTTGTGATTTGTATGGTTGCTGACATTGCAGAGTTGCATGGAGACATTGAGAAACGGCGCATGTTAGAGGATTCCTTTTGTCATGGGCTTTAGTGAGGATTCTCCAACACTTCATACAGACACCTTTTTCGTTTTGAGGACCACTTGGTTATCTTCTTTAATTTCAATGCTTTTTCTCCTAAAAAGCATCAAAAGAATATTTTATCCTTCATAGACAACGTTAAAAGCATTTATGTCATATATTTCTCTAAGTGTCAAAGAACTATGCTTTTATAAAATAAAAGTTGCTCAAATTTGCTGAGTCTATATCTTATAAACTATGTAATATTAGGCTATACTCAGTGTGAGCAAGGGATTTTGTACCAGCTTACGTGTTCAATGATGATGGCTTTTCAGGATATTTATCATCGAATCACACAATTTTCGGCCATCCGACGATCTTCAAATGGGAGTCTTCCCCATCACTGAATTCAAAATGACATTTGAAATAAAATTATTTAATTTTATTCTTTTAATTAAGAAATTAATTGAAAAATGCGAAAGTACATAAAAAAATTCAAAAAAACCCGAGGGAGACTTAATCCCGGGCCTGAGGCAGGCCTCACAAAAAAATGAGCTTTGGCGAGGCAAGCCTCGCCAAAGTCCTTGGTGAGCTCACCAAAGACGAGGCGAGGAGCCTCACCGAACTTTTTTCCGGCCAGACCCCTCGCTGGAAAAACTTACCTTTTTTAGATTTTCAAGATTTTCCCTATATATAGTCGAGGGTCTTTTTCGATAATCGAGGCTCAAAATTTCAGATAAAATATTCTCTTTTTCAGATAAAAAACATAGATAAATACAATAAAAATTCTTTATTTTCTTCTAACATTTTATTAGATCCAAAACACTTTTGGATTCCAAACTTCTTCATCTTAAAATCAAATTTCTTCATCTATTTTTCTAAAAATATCCTCAGATATTCTCAGGTCTAAAACAAATTTAGAACTCGAGTCTGATTATCATTTGGATAAATAAACACATATTTTCCAACTAAACCACAATAACTACAATAACGAACGAGAAACGCTCCCGGGGATTGAACGGATACGCCGAAGTGGATTCGTACCGCAAGGGTAAGCCTCTGAGTTCCCAGAATTGCGAATTCCATGCTCATCTTCTGCTTCATCTCTTTCTGATCTTTATTTATGGACTTAGGAATTATTTTTATTCCTTATTATTGTAATTAATATTGTAGTTCTCTTCTTCATCTTTTCTTTCTTGTTAACTTTTATGTTAGAATACCCCCACGAAGGGAATAAAATATATTCCTGGATAACAGACCTCACCACTTTGCCATGAGATCATTTTCACTAATAAAATTGAACACCATACGTGTAAATAAAAATGAACCAATTTTTATTTAAAATAACAACTTTAAACCATCGATGTTTTAATTAGACCACACGGGCCTTCGCTAAAATCAAATCGAACATATGTGATATCCCCTGTGCTAACCTTTGTGGATGCAGGTTAGATGTATGTTTAGGATTTTATTTTTCCTTTGGGTATTGCACATATTTTTGAGGAAATGTAATTAATAGGTTAGCGGGCGGTTGCATCCACCAATTTTTGGAAGCCTTGTAATTTTTATTTTCGCATTTACTTTCTGCATTTATTTACTTCCTTGTGAATGGTTTATTATTCTGCTTTGTGGATGGTTTATTATTTTGCAATACGTGAATCATGCATATAAAGTTTAAACATGACCTAAAAACGAATATGCATAGCTAAGAAAATACGATTTTATGTAGATGTAATATAATGGGATCACATAAGAAATAAGTAACTTATCCCGGACCTGAATCTCTATGTCTTGGTGGGCCATCCCTTGGATGTTAAGCCTCACAAGACTCTAATTCCTGGAAAGAGCTAATCCAGGTGGCGACTCCACACTAAGAGATGACGGATTCATGTTCGAACCGATCTAAAAAACATTTTCGCCCTTTCTCTTTCAACTTTTTCCTAGGTCCCCGACCCGGTGCACCTTTTTCAAATAGCGCGCTCTCTACCCACGGCTTCGTGTCTTTTGCTCACACTCCACTTTTCTTACTCTAAGCCATAACTTAATTAAAGACTTAGTAAATTGAGTTATTTTCCCTTAAAAAAACTCAAGTAAACTCGTTAAAATAAGAGTCTACTTAGTACTCAATTAATTTCACTATCATAGACAGTTTGTTATTTCTGAAACATTTTAAGAACTATTGAGTACTATTAACTTTGTTTCAACAAATTGAAATGGCAATCCTATAACTACAACACTACTAATAACATGATCATGAATTGAACTAAGCTACCAATGGTTGTAATCCAATCTTTAAGGACTCGTTAGGTGTATACCACAAATTACCCAATTCTAGGCTACTAGTATGTGTAATTAAGTCTAAGGATAATCAAGACCTACTTAGCATGGATTAGTCAAGCCCATGTTCTTGACATGTGCCCATGTTCATGATCTTCTTAACAAGGGATATAGTAAATCCATTATTATAGATTATCTAACATATAAATCTTTATTTCTAATCATTCCCATGATCGAACAGATTTGGGACAATTTTATGACTAAAATCAATGGATACCCTACTCATAATATATCACAAGATATAAATGTAGTATGTTCATTACCTTTATTAATATGACACAACAAATGTAATAAAAGTTATCATAAATTATTAAGAACCAATGCCTATGAACTAGGGCACACTAACATTCAACTCTAAACATCAGTTTTGCTCATTGAGACCAAGCATTCTATTCCATAGTGGCCTTCCTTGAATTTTGGCTCCAAAGAACTCTTCGCAAACCGTACAAACCAACCCGAATTTCATGCCACTAAGCTCCCATAAATGAGTAAATAAATAGTTCAAAGGCCTTTTTGATGCCCAAATATCGAGCCAAAATATAGTCAACAAACCATTTCCCAATTGCTCTCGACAATTGGAAGTGAAAAATTCCAATTCACATTATTAAGGTAGCAACAAGCAAGCACATTCAACCAAATTGGTGATAAATTCGACCTCTCATATTCAATTAAATTCCATCAAGAAGTAAAGTCGTATCATTTGGTGAAAAAAACATCCCATAATGAGTTGTCATCTGAGATGCCAAGATGCCAAAGCCATTTAAGGAGAAGGCTACAATTCGTGACTTTAAAGTCATTGACATATAAACCATCTAAATGTTTTAGCAAATTTATCGTGGCCCAACTAACTTTACATAAACAAAAACTTATCGAATCTCCCCTCCAAGAAAAGTTCCTCATAATGCACATGAACTTTTTATTCAAACCCGGTGGTAAATTGAAAAGAGAAAGCAAATAAATCGGAATAGAAGAGAGTATTGATTTAATCAAAATCTTTCAACCTACGTAAGATAGGCACCTGCCCTTCCATTATGAAAGATGATTTTGAAATTTCACTACTAACACATCCTAATTACCACAAATCAAATGCTTGTAACTCAGAGGAGCACCAAGATACAACATTGGGAATATCTCTATATTATGGTCGAGCCTAGAAACATAAGAATGTAAAGTGGAATCATTAATGTTAAATCCAAGAAGAGAGCTCTTGTGGTAATTAATCCTCAAGGTTGAGATTAGCTCAAAGAATCAAAGTATTCTTATAAATGGTTGAATGAGAGATTCATCCATTGGTAAAAATCAAATTATGTCATCCACAAACTATAGCAAGGATATATCTAGCAAAGAGTCCTCCAACTTAAACCCATGTAGCAAACCTTCCCTGATGCTTGCATCCATGAGCTATTTTAGTCCCCCAACTACTTGAACAAAAATGAAAGGGGATAAGGGATCACCTTGCTTCACGCCCCTATGGATTCGGATTGGATCACTTAGGCTCCCGTTTATTAGAATTGAGGTAGATGAGTTATCGAGATAACCTCTAAGCCATGAAATCCACTTATTGCAAAAAATAATTTTATTCAAAATCGAATCAAGATATGACCATGAGATAGTGTCAAATGCCTTATGAAAGTCCAATTTTAAAATATAATAGCCTAGCAATGAATGTGAACCGGATGAAGTACCTTGGAGGCAAAGAATGAACATTCATGAATTCTTCTATCTTTAACAAATGTGAATTGATTCCCCGAATTCAAGGATGGAGTAACCTCTTTTAAATGAGTGGACAACAACTTGGTAATCACATTATAGACCCCGTGAATTAATGCTATTGGCCTAAAATTTTGAATAGAACAAGTCCCTAGTCCATTTGGAATGAGCATCATGAATGATACTTTGATCGAATCCGGAAGAAAAGACATGTGTTGAAAGCGACCAAATAGCTGTTGAAGTCTTCTTTTAAAAATTCCCTAGCTTGCTTATAGAAAATATGAATGAAACCATCTAGCCTTGGTAGTTTATTCCCATGGAAAGAACAAACAGTCTCCCACTGTAGAACCCAAGTTAATAATACTTCACAGTGCTTAAACATTTTTGGAAATAGCAAACTATCTAGGATAGTGAAATTAATTGAGTACTAAGTATACTCTTAATTAATGAAGTAGACTTGAGTTTGTTTAAGGAAAAACAACTCAGTTTGCTGAGTAATTAATTAAGTTACGGCTTAGAGTAGGAAAAGCTGAGTCTATGATCAGTACTACATAGTTTAGAAAGATATCAACTTAGTTGTGCTGAGTTAGCTTTTATTAATTAAAAGCTATATTATTTGACACTTATAGAATTAAATGATACTTGTACCACTAAAGTGTTCTATGAGAAATGGAATATTCTTTATATGCTTTTCAGGTTAAAAAGCATTTAAATTAAAGAAGATTTCCAGTGGTCCTCACAAGACAAAAGGTGTCAGTTTGGAATGTTAGAGATTCCTCACTAAAGTCCAAGGCAAAAGGAATTCTCTGTCAAGCGCCATTTCTCAGTATCTCCGCATGCCTCTGCAAGTGTCAACAATGTCAACCAATCTCAAGATTCTACATTGCATTTTGCATGCCTCTCTATCATAATGTTTTGTTTAAAGATAAACGAGATTTTGTCTATGGTGTTTTATCGCACATCAACATTCGAATTTCTATCTCCAAACATCCTGGAATCTGTCTCCAATGGGAAGATTCGAAAGATATGAAGATAAGAGAAATTGAAGAACTATAAGGGTGAAAAGTTTGCAATGGCTACTTCATAAAGCTTCAAAAATAAATAGAAGACTTAAGTAGATGTTCAAACTTGGTGAATCACCTCAAATTTCTGTAAGAGCTGAAACTATGCGTAAATAATCCTAACTTCAAGAAATTCCAATTCAAGCAATCAGCAAACAACCATTGTCAATCTGTTTGTAATAGAGAGAATCAATCTTAGATTTAACATTGTAAGGATCAACAATTTATAAGTTGAATTCAGTTCGAAATCTTTTATTCAAATCTGAGTTTCAGTTTGGAAAGGGTACCCAAACTGAGTTGAGTGATAGTTAGAAAGAAATTTACTTTCTGTAAAACATGTCTACACGCTATAAGTAAGGAACGAACACTAGTGGATTTAAGCTCGGAGACGGAATTAGGGGACTGGAGGTAGGCTCGGAGCTGAACTAGGATAAAATTAAGTGTTGAAGTTATAAACTTCACTTTAGCTTTTATCGCTTTCAAACTCATTCATCATTCTTTCTATATTTATCATTTTTCTTGAAAAACCAATACGAGCTAAGTAGAGTATTCAACAAGTGATTGAAGATAAGCTTTCTAGCGAAGCTGAGCAATTTGTAAGTTTTTAGACCCGCTCAGCATAGCATCACTCAACACTCATCTAAAAACATAACTTGGTTTAAATATTTTTATAAATCCAAAAGTAACAAAGAAAAGCATTCACCACCCTCTATGGTTGTTCATAAGCTCTCTAAGGACCAACAGGTGGTATCAGAGTGAGTGCTTAACTTATTGACTAATCGTCTTTGAGTTAAAATCCATAAATGGCTTACAACAACTATAGCTCTGGATCGGGATAGACAGTGCTCCTGAAGGAGGAAATGTCTGTTACTAGGCCACCGTTAATTGACGGTAATTATTACACATTTTTGAAAAACCGCATGAAGAATTTTATTCAATCTCAAAGCATTCAAGCATAACTCGCAATCGAGCTTGGCCCCAGAGTTCCTATAGTTATGAGGAATGGGGTTCATGTTCCAGTATATCCAAAAGACTACGATAATGTTTATCTTAGGCTTCTGAAAGAGAATGCCACATTGATTAGCTACTTACACTGTTCACTAGATCTTACTTAATTCAACATGGTCTCGGGCTGCGAGATAGCACATGAAATCTTGAGAAAGCTAGATATTACCTATGAAGGGACAGATAAGGTCAAAGAGTCAAAGATCAATCTCATGCTGAGGGAGCATAAGATATTCTCAATGGGCGCTATCGAGGGTATTCAAAGCATGAATACTAGCATCATTAACATCATTAATGAACTAAAGAGATAAGGGAAGGAGTTCACTGAGGAAGAGCTCATGAAGAAGATTCTCTGCACTCTTACATTAGAGTGGGATTCCAACAAGTGCGCAATTGAGGAGGCTCATGATCTTAAGACCTACAACATTGATGAGCTAATAGGCACCTTGTTGACTCATGAGATATCTTTGAGGAAATATTTTTATGACTCCAAAAGGAGTCGAGGCAAGGAAAAAGAGGGCAAAGCCATTATCCTGAAAGCTAAATCCTCTAACAAATCCACAAGCTATGATTCTAATGAGCAAATGGCCCTTTTTACAAGGCATTTCAAATGCTTCATAAAGAAGGACGTGAAGTTCAACAAGAAGTTTCCAACTAAAATCAAGTTAACTCAGCACTGATGTGGAGCTAAGGTAGGACCCAAGAAGGAGTACAACAAAGACATCAAATGCTTTGGCTATGGAGAAAAATGCCATATCCAATCAAGTTGTCCAAAGACCAAGAAGGAAAGATTCAAGAAGAGGTTCGCCAAGAAGAATGAGGAACTTGCTACCACCTAAAGTGATTTAGAAGAATCCTCATCATCTAATGAGGAACCAACTGATTCCGCCAACCTCTATCTTATGGCCATCGAAGATCGAAGGGGAAAGGGCTCAACATCTACCTCAGGTAGAGATCAAATAGCTGCTAACTCTGAAGCTGAGAGCAACAAAGGAAAGGCTCCTCAAGCTGAGGTACATCCTAAAATTCCTTTGTCAATTGAAGTGTTCACTCAGGCTCTCTTTGAGGTTATAAAATTTTCTAACAAGTCAATGAAAAACATCAAGGAGTTAGTAAGGAGAAGTGAAGATCAGGATGACAATGCTTCCTTTTCACTTGATATCTGCTTTCTTGAAGAAAAAGCTAAGTATCAGGATTGCCTTATTAATAAGCTCACTAATCAATTAGATGAGTTGACTACTGAAATCACAACTTTAAAGAAGGAATGGTTTCCTCCTCCATCCAACAATAAGACTCTGAATTACAAATCTTGCAATTCTAAGAGGAAGAATTCCTCTAAAAAAAGAAAGCAAGCCAGCCCAAAACAAAAACTTTGTGTAGTTTTTGTTAGAAAGATGGACATGCTATAGTTCTCTGTAGGTATAAAAATTTTATTATGACGAGTATGATTTAACCTAAGCACTGAAAACAAGGGAGGACGCAACTCTAAAGCGTGGGTACCTAAGAAAATGAAACTATTTTACAGGTGAGCTTTAGATCCACCGATGACTCTAGAATGTGGTATGTAGATAGCGGATGCTCTAGATATATGACGAGAGATGAAAGTTAGTTCATCTCATTAGAGTGCAAAAGAAATGGAAGTGTCAGTTTTGGAGATAACTAAAAAGGCAAGATTGTAGGCAATGGCACTGTTGGTGTCTCTCCTTCAATTGAAGAGGTGTCTCTTGTCAAAGGATTCAAGTTCAACTTGCTCGGTGTAGCCCAGCTTTGTTATAAAGGCACAAAGGTTACATTTGACTCAGCAGGTTGTTCAGTTATTGAATGTAAGACTATTTCTACTATACTCTTTGCTCCTAGAATCAATAATTTGTATAGGATTGATTTATCCCCTGGCGCCACTAATGTGCGTCTTGTTTTTAAGAAGGATAATTCATGGCTTTGGCATAGAAGGTTGGGTCATATAAATATGAACATTCTATCCAAATTGTCCAAAAAACAATTAGTTGTGGGTTTACCCAGCATCAGCTTTGAAAGGATAAACTGTTCTCAGCTTGCCATCTAGGTAAGCAAGTTAAAAAATCTTTTAAGTCAATTAATTACATAGTAACTAAGAAACCATTGGAGCTCCTCCACCTAGATCTTTTCGGCCCAGTTCAGCCTATGAGCATGGGTGGCAAGATATTCTCATTGGTGGTTATGAATGACTTCACGAGATTTACATGGGTAGTCTTGCTTAGTAAAAAAGATGAAACATATGAATCTATTGTCAAGCCCAATAATCAGATAATGAACAAAATAGGAACTCAATTTAGTAGAATCTGAAGTGATCATGGATGTGAATTGGAGAATTTCTTCTATTCAGTGCATGGCATTGACCACAACTTCTCTTCTCCTATACGCCTCAACAAAATGAGGTTGTAGAAAGGAAGAATAGAAGTTGAAATGGCATGATACATACTGAGTGATAATAATCTACCAAAGTAGTTGTGCGGAGAAGTTGTTAACATAGTTTGTTATATCTTGAATCAGGTTTTAATTCTCCCAATTCTAGAGAACACCCTATGAACTTTGGCGAGGGTGTAAGCCTAAGATTGGTCATCTCAAATCATTTCACTGTATGTGCTTTATTCTTCACACTAAGGAGCAACTTGGTAAGTTTGATCTTATGTTTGATGAAGGTATCTTTCTAGGATACTCAACTAACAGTAGGGAATATAGAATATATGTCAAAAGAATTGGCTTATTAGAGGAGTCTATGCATGTAGATTTCGATGAAACTAATGATGAAGATATATGTCCATCTGATGAAGATGAAGGAGTAACCCAGCAACCAAATCCACTTAGCATTACCACACTCTATACTGCCCAACCCAGCATAAGAACATGAAGCTGAGGAAGTCAAAGATGATGATGATCTTTCCATCAACTTCAACAATGGCGAAGATCAATCTCTATCTCCGCAACCCATTATCGATCCTCCAGCAGTTGATCCGAGTCTAATAAGAGAGATTAGAGTTAATCGCAACCATTTGCTAGACAGGATAGCTGATGACATTTATAATCTAGTGATGATGCAAGGTTAGCTTAGCAAGATGATGTATCATCCAGCTTTCATCTCATTGATCGAACCCAAGAAGTTTGAAGATGTAGAAGGAGATGATTATTGGATGATTGCAATGCACGAGGAGCTGGATTAGTTCAAGCTTAATGATGTTTGGGATATAGTTCCTAATCCTAAAGGGAAATCAATTATCGAAACCAAATGGGTTTACAAGAACAAGCTAGATGAAGATGGCTTTGATGTTAGTACAAAGCTAGGCTTGTTGCGCAAGGCTACAATCAGTAAGAAGGCATTGATTATGATAAGACTTATCCTCCTGTAGCTTGGCTTGAATCAATTAGAATCCTAAATGCTTTCACATCTCGTATAAACTTCAAATTGTTTCAAATGGATGTCAAGAGTACATTCCTAAATGGATTCATTCAAGAAGAAGTGTATGTTCACCAACCTCAAGGATATTAATATATGAAGAATCCTGAGCATGTCTTCAAATTGAAGAAAGCTCTCTATGGAATAAAGCAAGCTCCAAGAGCTTGGTATGAGAGGTTGACTAATTTCTTAATCAATAAAGGCTATGAAAGAGGGAAGCCAAATACAAACTCTATTTTTCAGGCGAAGAAAAGGAGACGTGTTGCTGGTCCAAATATATGTTGATGATATCATATTTTGAGAAACTGATGAAAAGTTGTGCAAGGAATTCAGCAAGCAGATGAAAATATAGTTTGAAATGTCTATGATTGGAGAGCTCAACTTTTCCTTGGCCTTCAAATCAAGTAGACTGAAGATGGAATCTTCATCAGTTAAGCAAAGTACGCCAAAGAAGCCTTAAAGAAGTTTAACATGGAGCATTTGAAACCAATGTCCACTCCCATGGCCATTGATACTATCTTAACTAAAGATGAAGTTAGAAAACCTATAGATAACAAGTTCTATAGTGTAATCATTAGTTCTCTTCTTTAACTTATAGCTAGTAGGCCAGACATACACTATGTTGTGTGCTTTTGTGCTCGTTATCAAGCTGATCCTAGAGAATCTCATTTAGCAACTGTAAAGAGAATTCTTAGGTACTTGCAAGGTTCTATTGAAGAAGATCTATGGTATCCCAATAGCTTAGATTTCACTCCTAGAGATTGACAGATGCTGATTATGGAAGAGATAAGCTAGATAGGAAAAGCACCACTGGAGGATGCCATTTCCTTGGAGATTGCTTGGTCTCTTTTTACAGCAATAAGCAAACTTTTATTTCCCTCAGTACAGCTGAAGCTGAGTACATGGCCACAGGAAGTTGCGTAGCATAACTACTATGGATTAAGAAGTAATTGGAAGACTATGGTTTAAAGTCAAAGTGTCTTAAAGTTATGTGTGATAACAAGAGTGAAATTAACCTATCTAAGAATCCAGTTCAGCATAGCAGGATGAAGCATGTCAACATCAGACATCACTTCATTAGAGATCATCTGCTAAGGGGAGATGTCAAGCTGGGTTATGTTCCTTTAGAGGAACATCATGCTGACACATTCACCAAACCAATGCCAAAGGAACAATTCAATGTTCTAAGGTAGGTCATTGGCAAACCCGCTATAATGAAGAAGAAGAAACAAGAAACCAGAAATTTAGCTAAGTGTTGAAGATCAAGCCTTATTTCAGCAAGGAGATGACATGTGTTTGACACCGTCTAAAATTTAAAGTAATAGTGTGAGTTACTATTTCATGATTAAAATCAAATTCTATGTTTTTCAAAAAGACATGTTTTTGAAGCAGAATCGTCTACAATGAAACTCAACATTTTTAAGGCGGTTAATCAAGATTTAATCTCAGCATTAATTCTCATCTTGAGTTGAGATAGCACCACGTATCATCACCATCTCAAGAGGTCTATAAAAGTTGAAGGAGTGAGGTTACTTGCTTTTGCGAATTTGAATCATCTCAGAGTTAAAGAACCCTAATTCCTTTCCTTCAGAAATTCCTTACCTTTTGAAATGGCGATCACCAGAACAACTTTCAGACTCAACACAACCACTATGAAGAAACTTATTATCAATATAGAGGGAAAATGGAGAAGCTTACTCTTGAAGAGGGAACCCTTTTCACGAAGGTGGATAGGGTAGATAACTTGGAATTTAGCCCTGTCTATGAGGTTGATTATAATAGCCTTCTTAGAAATCGCATAATGCACAAGGTCATCAAGCAGCAGAGCTTGAGTTCCTTTCTATGAATGGAAGGACATGCAATAGTTGGACTGATTAGGGTGTTTTATTCTCACCTCTACACCATCCAAGGCCTCAACGACGTCTTGCTGGTTGATTTTGTAGATGAATAAACCTTAATTTGCTCTAGACTTATTGAAGCATTTTGAACCTACCTCACAAAGGCACCCAGCTCTATAGAACTGGTGATGCAGACCTGGTGGCCATCCCTGAGGATTGGGATATCCCATCCAACTACGTTTTGGGGGTGATAGCAATGAGCGGAATGAGCTAGAGAGCTTGCCATGAATTGGTGGGGAAGCTGCTGCTGCCAAAGACTTGATCTATGTGTAGCTGCACCTATTTTGAGAGGTGTGTGGTCTATCATATGGTAGATGGTAAGAGGCTAAACTAGCCTTTGGTGATCCTTCACTACTTGACCAAGATGACTACTATCTATCACTATGGTTACCTCATTACCGAACTGATGAGGACAGTGAAGGTGGAAAAAGCGCAGATTTTGGGGGATTCCGGTGACAAAGTGCTGCTAGTGAAGAAGAAGCTGGATGTCATCCACTTCACTAAGATGAGTCATGATAAGGTGCATGCTTGGTACAATAAGGAGCGCAAGCTTAAGTGAGTATCGACAGTAGTGCTTGTGGACATCCCGAAGGAAGAAGAAGATGGATTCATGGTGGACTTTGACTGGAGCAAGGAATCTAGCGATCATCTTTCAATCTCCAGCATTTTGGAACAAGACTCCACCATCACTTCTTATCCCAAACCAAAGGCTGCCTCTTCTAAGGCCCGTAAGAAGAGCCCAGCTAAGCCAGCATCCAATGAAGTCCCTACTCAGCCTTAATGTCAAAGAAGGTGAATGAAGGCTAAGACTCACACTAAAAGAGAGGCTGAGATGAAACTCCAAGATGAGTAGTAGGCTGAGGAGAAAGAGGATGAGATTGAGGCCGACGAAACCCTATGCCCAAGAAAGCGCAAATTGGTCATATCTAAAGAATCAGAGGAGTAGGGAGAGGCTAAGAAATCTAAGGATGAGGACACTATGAGTCCTGGTGCTGCCATTGAGCTAAACGAAGCAATTGCCAAAGCAAAGGGCACTCAATGAAAGAATTTTTCCACCAACCAAACCTTGCAAAGAAATGTCCAAGTGGTGAGCAGCGATGAGGATGATGGAGCAACCCTCAACCTTGTTCAGGAAGAGTCTGATCTTCCAGAATCCAACATCCCCATACCCAATTTTACTCAAACTGAGGAAACCTCTACTCAGTTTGAGATACATCAAGCTGGCCCATCCTTGGGTTAAATAGCTAACCCCGAGGTACTTCTAAATCCTACCCCCATTTCTTCTATAAATCCTCAACCTAACTCTTCTGTGAATACCCTAGTAGAAATTGAAAAACCTTCCTCTGTAAATTCTCCTCCTTCAAGTTCTGTCAATTCCCCTGTTATTATACCTTCTTCTCCCATTAATAACCAAAAGTCCCTAGTAAATATTTCTTCATCTCCTTTGATGCTTTCTCTCCCAACTCTTCTCTAGTAAATAATACTCAAAACCCCACTTCTTCTTTTCCACAAACCCAAACACAAAAACAAAGCCAAACAGAAACACACACATGTACAACTATTATACCTTCTATTCAACTCAAAAAGACCAAAACCATTCCCTCTACTTCTTCAAATGTACAAACCTCTAAACCTAACCCTTCTTCAAACCCATCCTCTACCCCTCTAACCCCTCAGATTAGGGAAGTTGCTAATGCTGAGAACTTCGCTCAGCAAGGAAAAGCAAGTGGTCAGAGTACTGAGGTAAATTTTATAGCCTGTGAAGTACCTGAACCTAGCAGAGATCCAGTCCGTAAGGATATGGCTAATGCATCCATCTTAGCTAAGATTAGAGAGCTGGAAAGGAAGAAATTCCTAGTGCTCAAACTGATGTTGAGTTGGATGGAGCAGTTAGCAATTTGCTACTATCTCAAGAATTGATGGGCTTGTCTTCCATACCCAAGGCCAAATTGCCTAAGTTCGAAGAACACGCAAGCCTACCTACATAATCTATCTACTTCGAGGAGTTTGAGAAGATTCAGGTAGTTTGTTTATCATTCAAAATCACTTGGCAAAAGAGAGCGCTAAGAGGTTGGTAGACAAGATGGCTTTGATCCTAACCAGATTATCGGAGTCTGCAGCCCACCTTGGGACATCAATCTCTTCTCTGCCCACGTCTACTGCATTAGCTAACATTGTTATAGGCAAGATAAAGGGTAGTGTGGATGTTGCTATTGAGTGGTTGAGTTCCATGAGTTCCAACATGGAAACTCAAGTGATATAGCTCTATAAGCTCAATGAGGTGTTCACCAATTTTCTACTAATAACTTTAATAAATTTTTCTCAAAGATTTTGGCTATATATTAATGGTAGCTAAAATTTGTTCACGTAAAGTATAGGTATTGTGAAATCCACTTATCAAGATAGAAAAATGATGATAACTGCAAGTATACAGTTACGATGTAGTTTTAAAAGATATCGATCCCACAAGGAAGGACTAGCTCTAAAGATCAACAACAAAAATGGAATAAAGAAAAAAAAATATTTTTGGATTTTAGTTGGGAGGATTAGAATGAAGAATGGATAGATATATGTATGGAAGACTAGAGATTCTATATATATAGATTTTCCCTACGAAATAAGTATAGTAGAGAAAACATGCGAGTTCAACAAAGATGTTACGATTCACTAAACTAATCTAACAGACTCGGTTCAAAACACCT
Source organism: Euphorbia schlechtendalii (assembly GCA_949673415.1). Classification (NCBI taxonomy): domain Eukaryota; kingdom Viridiplantae; phylum Streptophyta; class Magnoliopsida; order Malpighiales; family Euphorbiaceae; genus Euphorbia; species Euphorbia schlechtendalii. Next base: position 28,680 of record CATIWQ010040508.1, read on the forward strand.
AGATGTTCAATTATTCACCAAAGAGCAACACATGAAATAACTTTTCTAAACCTAGCACAAACGAATTAAGACAATTATATAAACCTGGACAACGTCAATACAATGCTTAGTATAGGTTGCTCTCACATAGCCATATTTAGCAAGTTACCATTCCAAAAATGTTGGCTCACTAAACAGAGCTATATCATAGATCAAGTGATTATACACGATATTGTTAACCTTGAAACTACTCTTAAAATTAACTCCAACGCATATAACTTGATTTATATAAAAGACTTAACACGAAAAATGCATTATGACACATAGACATATCATAAACTTTGAAATAGAAAGTAAAGTAGAAAGCAAAGCAAAGTTGTAAGGTATGCAACTGAAATCTAAAGTTGATCAAACTGTATCCACTTTAATGGGAGTCATCAATTCCCGTAATTCCTATGTATGTTTTGAATTCAGTCTCAGCCCATATAGAACCTCCTCCAGGAAGCTATTCTTTGCGAATATCGAATAAACGAATATTGAAGAATGAAAACTTTTATTGATAAGTGATTTGCAAGTACACTTATACAACAATTGCTCGAGAATATAGAGAAATCTAGTGATCGAAACAAGGATTCGAATCACTTAATCATTTTCTCACTAATGCTTAAGAACGTAGCGAATCTAACTATACACACACTATACGTAACTCTTTTTTTTCTGCACTTCCTTTATTGCACTGAAGGCATACCAAGCATGAAATTGTTGAGGATTTGGAGCACTATTTATAGAGTTTGAAGGGTTACATCTATACAAACAAAGAGTCACATCCATTGGTGAAAGATTGCATCTCTTCAATGTGATTGGTTGAGAGGCTTTGATTCAATCCACAATGGATAGGCACCTTTTCATGATTGGTTGACTCCTGATAAGTGTCTTTTCATTGGTAGTTTATGGCGGTTGATCATACTTATCTGGCGGTTGGTAGTTAAGAAGATAATACCAGAAAACCGTCCATGTCGTGACCGCGATATGTGATTTGTGACCACGAACCTTTGATTGGCAAATTTCTATTTCTGAAGTGAACAGGTCACGACCGCGATGTATTGTCGTGACCGTGAATTAAGTTTTCTTCAGAAATCTCCTTGAACTTTTACTGATCTTTGGCAG
>CATIWQ010040517.1:0-25552 GCA_949673415.1 Euphorbia schlechtendalii
TGGGACATTTATGATTATCAATCAATGGATACTCTACTCATATTATAGCACAAGGTATAAATGCAGTAGATTATTGCCTTTATAATGTGACACTATATGAACCAATGCCTTTAGAACTAGGGCACATCAACAATTCCAACAACATTTTCATTTATGATTCATGGGAGAGGAAGATCAACATTGATGCAGAGATAGTAGCTGAAAATTATACTTTTAATACATAGGTTCCAAGTATTCACCAATAATTGGGAGACAACACATCGAATGCATATAATATTCCTTATCCATAGAGTCTACATGATTTTGGAATTGTCGATGACTTGCCGTAGCATGTTAAGAGGCATGTTATGTAACATTGACTATCTTTATATAACTATCCATACTTGTATGTTTGTGAGACTATCAAAGAGATAAATGCTATAATTTTTTTCTACTTTTATTATGTAGTGAATGTGGTATCTATGTTTTGAGTCTAATAGAGTATCTTCACCACACCATAGATGGCCTCCATCAACAACCAAAAATGATGCATAAAGTGCTTAAAGTGTTGCAATAGATGCTAGCACAATCACTTTTTACAAATTATATGGTTGCTTTTTTGCCTTGGCGATTGGTACCTAAAACTACTTTTTTTGCACCTGTAGCAACGTACATATAATTCGTTGCTTAAAGAACATGTTGAAACATATCCTCTCTCTTGGACAATGCTATTTGGGCGTTGCAACGAAACCTTCATTGTTACTGTTAACCATTCATCGTTACTGTTAACGGCCTGTTAGTTCAAGTTTGCAACCCTTTTTTTCAAGTTACGACACTGTTTAGATTCCACTTTATTTTGTAATTGCAATGTAACTTGAAAATTATTGCAATCACTTTTTTATGTTACACATTGTTTGCCTAACAACTAGTTTTGTGTTGTGGCAATGACTATCAATTTACATTTTGATGTATATAGCACCATATTTAGATATTTGAAATACCAATTAAATTGCATAAAAATTTAATAACAAAATATTCAAATATTAAGTAGCAAGTTAAGGTAACATTCTAAATTCCTAATAAAAACTTGTACCAAAGTACACAAAATACTAAGAAGTTCCTAAGTACTAGTTCACAACACAAACTAAACAACCCATAATCTACTCCCTTGTAAATACAATGTCATCATTGTCACTTGAAGTCTCAAAATCACCCAAATCATCCAAATTAATATTAAATGTAGGATCATACTTTGCAAATCTTTTCACCATTAAAGAAAATATTTATTAACATTTTATTCTACCTTTTGGTTCACAATCTCCTCCATTTCAAGTTTTAGTAGTTCTTCATGGTGGATGTCAATTCTTTGTAGTTGTTAGACTCTGAGTTATTTGATCCTGTTATTATTATCTTCACACTTTTAGACAATCCACGCCTACCAACAAGCCATGATGGTCCATGTGATTTATCCCTAGAAACAAGTTGATCAACACTCTCACTGTGAGCACCGGACGAGCACTAGTCTTGAATAGCTTTCTGCAAATATTACATATATTATACATTTTTGAGTATATGGACTGATTTGTTAATATATAAGGTATGCAAATACTGACAATTTTAAAACTCATGACTTCAATTTGTGATTTGTATTCCCAACCATCTTTTTGTTTCCGTGTTGCATTGAAAACATAAGCTTTTGACGATGCAACCCCATCTTCATTTCCACGTCGCTAGCAATAAAGAAACAGAAAATGGAGAACAAGTGACTCATGGGAACAAGTAAAAAAATTAGAGATAATGGAAGATATTCTACTATTTTAGTCTTGTTTCGTATTTCGAAATTTTAATTTAAAAAGTAAACAAAGAAGAAAAAATTAACCCAACAGTTATAAAAAAATATATGTAGTTCAAATTCATTCTAACCAATTACACAAAAAAGGGAATTAATAAATCCTCTAGTTTTCACTAACAAGGAAACAATATAAACAACTCCATATAATCAATTATTATACAACATAACAGTGAAATGAAGATCCATTATCCAAATCATTTTTTACTACATAACAGTGATATACATATATAATCAATTTAAAACTTCAGGTTTTCAATACTTTCAGTCACAGCTAGCCAAATCATGCATAAGTTAATTACTCACATATAAGACACAACAATAAAAAAAAGTAAACAAGGTTTGAATTTTCTGAGACAAAATCTTGCAGATTGGAGTAAAGGATAAAATACACAATGCGCCACCAACATATACCAAAAATTCACAACATTTGCATCTATTAACAATTATGATAACATATATCCAAAATTTATGTTACATACCAATTTCTTAGTGATTTGAGCCAAAATTATTGGGCCCACAGTGTGTGTTTCCTTGAGCTTCTTTCGATTTTCGGCATTATGCTCCGTAATTGCCTACAAATAAGTTCCAAGTAATAAAAAAATTGGAACTGCACTTCTATAAAGAAAGGAAATGCAAATTTCATATTACCTCACTTTTGGATCATTCCAATATCCTAAGAGCTCCATGAACTTCTTCAATTGGAATATCTATTGGCCAACCTTTCCTCATTTGTTTCATAAGGAGTGAAATATATACTCTTCACATGGCTCTTACGCGTTTTCCATGCATCACAGATTGTAGCCATTACCCAATGTTTTGCTTCTATAGGATTTACCTTGGCATATGCCCATAGGATTTGCTTGCCCGGAACGTTGCTATAGTTTAAAAAATTAATAGTTACATACTCCCTTGCTAATGTACCCATAAACTTACTACCAAATGAGAATCAATTGAAACAGGTTGGAGGTTTTCATTCAAAGGTATAACTTCTCTATCTTCAAACATTCTTGTATGAATAATATACAAATTCATTTGCCCCCTTTAGGTGCACTTTGAGCTTCACTTGCACCTATCAATTGAAAAACCAAATGATATATTGTTGTAAGTTGGAACAACAATAAATAAATAAGAAAAGTAAGAGCAAACATAATATATATTTGACAACCTAATGAAATTTTATTATTCCGAGGTTTAGATTCAGGCAACACAAACTTCTCAATTTCATTATATTCTTTTCCCACTGTAATTGTGTATTAGATGTCGGAACAGAAAGAGGTTTTCCAATTACATGATTCTCCTAGCAAGAAAGCGAGTCACAATATATAATACAACAATCAACACATAACATTAACAAAGGTAATTATTCAATTACATAATTAAAAAATATATGAAAACCTTGCTTAAATTTAAAATGCTAACATCCTTATGAGCGGATGATGTTTTTGGACCCACGCGCTCACCGCCAGCCTCGTGAGATGGGGTGTGGGTGGGTTTATGAAAAAATGAAATGAGAAAAAAAAAGCCTTGAAAGACTCGAGGCCTAAACCTCTCGCCTAAGTTGTTACGGAGTTGCCACCCAGATCAACTTTTCCGAGAAATTCGGTACAACCTAGATTCATTAAGCCTATACTGCACCGTAGTAAAGAGATTTGGTTTAGATAAGTTACCTACTTTGTCGTTATTTGAGTTTTTAATTACAAGAAAACAACCACCTTTAAGACATTTTGATTTATTTCTAGTCATTTTCGGTTTATATTGGAGTTAAACATACACATGCGGAAAGTGACAAATAAACAAGAGAAAGCGATAAATAAAGTATATGAGGCTTCTAACCTAAAGGAGGTAGGGTGAATAATAATTCAAACTAGGGGGTAATATACAAATGGCCCTAAATACATATGATCAACAAATACATTTTATTTACAATTGCAATACCCGAAGGAAAATAAACCCTAACATACATCAAACCTAAACTACCTGCATCCACAAAGGTTAGCACTAGGTATATCACAACATCATGGCATAGTTAGTTAACCAAACAAGACTCGATTAATCATGCAAATAGGTTAGATTAGGGTCAATCACGTGCTAATGGATTTAAAAATGGAGAATTCAGGCTCCCCGCGCGCTTTTATCGGAAAATATTTGATTTTAGACTCGATTTACCAATTTTATTGTTTAAGATTTGATCATGACATAAATGTTGTCGGTGTTTGTAGAAAATTTAGTTTCCCATTGTGTGGGGCATAAAACAGTAATAAAGAGCAGGAAAATAAATAGAATAGGCAGAAAATGCAAAAATGACAAAAAATAAAACATAAAATCACTCTAAAATGTCTCGAAAAGCTTGGAATCATACCCATCTAATGTGAACCCATATGTTTTGGAGCTAGAAACATCGAAGAATGAGATCTTGAAGTCTTTTGTAGTCGATTTGGTCGAAAAAAGATAGATAAGAAGGTTTTTATTGTAGGGAATAGGAAATCTGAGAGTTAAATTTTTAGTTTCTAACTCAAACCCGAAAGGAAGAGGGAGTTTCAGAGAAAAAGCATCAGAAAAATGAATGTAGGGATTCTCCTTACTTGTTCCCAAAAATTCCCAAATTCCTCTCTCTATATTTTTCTCACACTAGAAAAATTCCCAAAAAAGTAAAAGTCTCCCTTAAAATTCTAATTTTTTGGTTTTTATAGTGGATGTGAAAATTTTAATTATGTGTGGAATGAGGGGTATTTTTTAGACAAAAAATTAAAGTTAAGGGTAAAAAAGGGTAAAAAATTTTGATTGGGAAACAAGTCAGGTGGGACCGATCCAAATAGCTAAGACCAATTCAGACTAATCAAGATTAACCTAAACAGGGTGGTCTCAGTCCCCCTTATTAACCGGTTCCAAATCAGTCCGAGTTCTCTTTAGGCGGACCCAAACCAGTTCAGTTCTAGGACTGGCCCATTGGTGGGTCGGTGACCGGTCTGGCCATGACTAGTGACTAGCCAGCTCAAGCGGGTCGCTCCTTGCTTTGGGATTGGTCCATAAGTGGACTGGTCCTAACCAGATCTAGATCAGTTGAAAATATCATGCCGGTAAAGGCCAGTTTGATTGGGCAGTTGTTAGGGACATGGTTTTTTGGGTTTTTTGGGTTTTTCTGTGTTTTTTTAATTTTTGAATATTTTTGGGTGGCTTTGGGTTGGTTTTGGACGATTTTGGCTTTGTTTTGAATGATTTTTACTTTCAAAAGACCAAGGATCTCCTCTAAATGCCTCATAACCTCAATGTAGATAACTAAGACAAAAGAGGCAAGTGAAAATATTTCTCATCATCGCTTCATGAGAGGGACCAAAAATCCCGTGCTCATAGGCTACCCCCCATGTAGTCACTACTCACATAAGTCATAATGGCTACACGAAAAGAGCAAGGGATAAAAATCATACCTGGACCGGCATGACTTTGTCCAAGTTTACCTAGGAACATGGAAGATCGCTACTCTCCTTGGAACTTTGACGAGGTTGACTTCCAGGTTTTTAGTGCTGGTTCTATTACTAAGGTTGGTTGGTTCGTCTTCCAAGTTTTTAGTGCCCAGTCGACGAGGTTGACTTTTATGTTTTACTTCCCATTTACCTTCTAAGATAGGTTGAGTCGCCTTCTAGGTTTTTAGTGCCTAGTAGACGAGTTGACTTCTAGGTTTTTAGTACTCAGTTGCCTTTCAAGATATGTTTAGTTGGTTTGAATACCTAAGATGCAACAAAGTTATTTGGAAGTTAGCATTGGTGATAAATGCGTTTTAACTCCTTAATTGTCATTTTGGAAACAAATTATTTTGCCCCTTCAATCAAGAGTTAAAACAAAGAGAAAATTTATTAAGTTGAAGAAATTCGGCCTATTTCGAGAATGCTACGGAGGTGCCTATAGAAGGGTTGAATTTGCCCCTTTCAAGGATTTGCCTTTGACTACCGGGGAGATATTGCTTCTTTGGAGTTGCGATTTATTAGTAGAAAAAATTTAGGAAGTGATTTTCAATGAATGAATAGGTATGTGGTGATTGGTAAAGAAAATGAGGGTAAAATAATATTTGTTCATTTTACCGATCAGGTGTGAGATACCCCCTAAAAATAGGGTTTGATGATGGTTTGGTGGGGGTTGCAAAAGTATATTGGCCCAAAATACCTAGATGGCAAGATAGTTGAAAAATGAGAGGAAAATGATGATAAAATGGCTGATTTTATTTTACCAAGAGGGCTTAAGAATGCTGCCCGAAAAGAGAGGCTGAGGAGGATAAGAAGGAGGGTGTAAAAGTAGATCGGCCCAAAATGCCTTGATGACAGAGCAGTTGAAAAATGAGGAGAAAATGTAGAAGTTGGAAGTAAAAAGCGATATAAGGCAACCTTTGGGGTAACATCAGAATCCTTTGTATAAAGGAATGAAATTAGAATTCATATTCATTTTTCACTTTTCACTTTTTCTAGAGCTTATCTCTCTAGGTATCATCTCTCTAGATTTTGACGATGTTGAACAAAATTCACGGTCATCATCCTTGTAGTACGAGCATTAGGGATTGTGATGAGAGACCTAACGCCACACGGACATACTCAGTGTCACAGGCTTTTGGGCTTCAGCCTACCGATCTGATTCTAGATTATGTCCTCGACTCACCGATTACTTTGGTTACAGCTCTAGAGTGGTATGCCTCTCATCTCCAGGTATTTTTTTATTTTTTATTTTTTTTAATGCCATGAAATGTACCTAAAAAATGTGGGAAAATTAAAAGGAAAAATAGAATTACAAAGCAAAACCAGAAATGAGACTTTTTGGTTCTCGTTTCAGGACTGGCCTAGTACTCCAGGATCGGCCGATGTACCGTCTGGATCGGTTTCAGCCATCTAGGTCGATTCCAACCTAGAACCGCACCGATGTGGATAGCGCATCTTTGAGCTATCCACCTATCCCATTAGCCAGTTGGGGATTGAAATGGGCTAAAATTGAAATTTTTCGATTTTTAATAGAACAAAAATTCCAATTTTAGCTGAAAGCTAGGGTCAAGATACAATGTTTTTTTTGATAGATTTTAAATTTAATTAATTTTTTTGAGTTAAATTAACTAAGAATATATTTTAAATTAGACTTAACTGATATATAAGTCTAAATAATTTCTTAGTTTAAATGCATGAATTTGTTTTGTTTAATATACACTTCTCACATTACCATGAGATTAAATGCTACCCTACGAATGATTACAAAAACTTATCATGATTTGGCGTAAATTTCGTAGCCCAGACATGTGAGGGCATCAGTGTTGTGAGCTAGTACGGGGAGTGATGGAGGTAGATACACGAGGATTCCATCGCTAGACAGGATTATAGGTTGGTAGTGGGGATAGATACCACTGGTTTTGGGCCATTGATTCGTGCTCTCCCTCTGGCTTCGAAGGGATTGAGTCACATTATCCTCAACGCAATTATCAAGAGGTGGAGCAAAACAACCAACATCTCTCACTTGCTGGTTGGAGAGCTCATGATTACTCCCTTCGATATCATGGCTATGACTAAACCTTAAGCTTCGATACATCATAGACCTATTTCCCCATTCTCGATCTACCATTGACAAGCTCGTGAGACTGATTGACATCTTGACATCACCACATTCTTGGGTGTATATTAGTGATGTTGTAGCCTGGTGGGAGAGACTCGATGAGATACATGATGAGAAGGTTCCTCAGTTTGTTCGATATTTCATTATTGTACTCCTCTCTACCAATTTCTTTCCAGTGTCTAGCAGTCAGCTGAACTACATCATTATGCCATCATTAAAGGATATAGATTCCATCTCATGATGGAACTGGTGTTGGGCTATTCTTGACTAGTTTTACTATGGGCTTGATTTTTGTGCCCGACACCATATGAAGGAGTTGAAGGCAGGATGCTTGTGGATCCTGATGAGTCTTCAAACTTCTTTCCATTTTATTACTTCAACATAGCCCCTATACTGATATGATGATATACAACTATGGGAATTCGAGTATCGTGTTATTTCCCAGTAGCAGGTATCAGGGCATGTACCGTCAAATACCTACTTTCTTACTTTTTGGATGCTTCCATGGAAAGATAGGATAGATAAATATTCATGGTACTGAGAGTACCTCCGATGTCTTCACCGTAGTTAGGTATGCCCCTATTTCTTTTAGAGCTTCATTATTATCATTTATTTGCGCACTTGGTATTCTAACTTGGCTTGTTATTATAGATCCACACCGATTCATGGCTTTCCCTCCCTAATTACACTTATATTTTGAGGGTCTACCGAAAGGTAAACGATTATGGTCTACTTTGCAAGTGCCACTTTACCAGGAGTTGTATCTAGGGGAGGGCATCTAAAGGTGGTGGACTAGCTGGGTTTCGAGGAGGAGGGTTTCACCGGGTGTACCCGCCAACTTATTCTGGCCCCATCTACTTCTTGTTAACAAGCTTACCCTATTTATTAAGGGTCGATGATGGAGGATTCCCTCGGTTAGCAAATGATACCATGAGTTTATGACCTATTTGCTTCCTCTGTGCTTGAGGTGGTAGGCTGGGGATGAGCCCATGCAGGTGGCGATTGTGGATGTCCCTAGTGATGGGAGCGGAGGAGATAACGATGACATAGATGATCCTTCGAGGCCAAGGATGAGGATATAGGACTAGAGGGAGGTTCCCCTACTGCAGGAGATAGTCGAGCTTTTCCTAGTATGAGCTGAGTAAGTCAAGAATCCTCAGGATTTAGTGGGGGAGCCCACATTTCTAATAGATCTTGATGTGTGGCGCCTTTTCATAGGGTAAGCATCTTCACCTTTGATTTTATTCTCATTTATGCATATTCTGATAGTAAACTATATTTCAAACTTCTTGTTATAGCCACGGGATCACAAGAAGAAGGCTATAAAGGTCGAGTAGGAGGTCCTTGAAGAGCGCGAGACCCAGCGAGGTAGGAGAGAGAGAGAGAGGTAGGCCCACCATTGCAAGCTGCCAGAGGTAGTAGGGGAGACCTCGACTCCATGAGTGATAGAGGGAGTCCTCAAGCAAGAGATTGAGACTATATTCATGCTAACGACGCGATAACAAGAGAGAGCGTTGATTCACTTATCTAAGCCTACCATGCCCCTCAGCTTCCTTCCCACCAATGCTACCCATGTGAGTGTCATAGATTACTACCTTTACAATCTTCTTTAGAATAAGATGCCTGATATAACATTTGGCCATTTGTTGTGCAGATACCCATTACTGAGGTGGAGAGACTGCTTGTGAACTCTTCTCAGTCTGGGATCTCATGATAGCTAAGGATGTGCGCACCACGGTGAGTCCTGCACTCAATTTATTTATTTATGCAAGTAATATTATGCATGATAGTAATAATGTAGGAGTATGTATGTATAAAAGTATGTGGGTTAGTTACTTGACGTGTATGTATGTTGTTTTATTTTATCGATTCCTCTTACAAGTATATTTGGACATGGAGCATGATCAAGCCTAAAGGGCTGAGGCTAAGGCGTCAGCTGCTCGATATGCTCTATCCAGGCTCGAGGCCAAGATGGCGCAGATGATGAGGCTTGATAATAGAGAGTAGAGAACGCGGACTTATTTCGATCACTAGAGACAGGGGACCCACTTCAATCATCATGGAGGTAATGCTACCATCACTAGCAAAGGGATCGACTTCATTAGGCTCACCAATTATAGAGCATAGGGGTCGAAGACTCACTTTGAGGACCAAAGGTGAGGGCTCATCTCAAGCATCAAAGAGGTGATGGTGCCGGCCCTAGACACATGAAAGACTCCATTAAGACCCTTATAAGAGGCAAGATCATGTCTCTACTCTTTCCTGAGGGATGCTCTTGAATTCCCCTTCTTACCCTGCACACGGAGACGAGGGTGAGAGAGTCGGGGATGACTATGAGGAGGAAACGACCACTGATGCAATGGTAGCAGCGACGACAGAGAAGATGTGAGCTAGTACTAGGCGTAGTAGCTTGGATTTCTTGTTATTATATATCTTGTTGTTTTGATGATTTATCTTGTACATTTTCCTCTTTTATTTTGAGACTTTGTAGTAATTTATGACTTTATATAAAAATTAACTTTTACAAAAGCCTTATTTTGCTGATGATGATCTTGCACTCTGTCATACAAAAGTGCCTGGATTGACTTCCACTAGGGATGATTGGATGAATTTTGGGGATTCAATGACCTACACAAGCGTGATGAGGATACTTTGCAATGGGAGAGTACCGATGAGAAAGATAGACAAGAGAAGGAGCCATTGATCCTTACTGATATGTGTTCTCCACTTTTCTACTGATAAGTTTAATCAATAATGGTTCCAAAATCTCGTGAACTATTGGCTAATAACTGCGCTAAAAACTTGTTCACAAATAAATGTAGGTGTTGTAAATACCCCTTATCACATAGAAAAATGATGATAACTGCAAGTATACAGTTGCGATGTAGTTTTAAAAGATATCGAACCCACAGGGAATGAACCAGGTCTAAAGATAACTAGGCAAGAATAAAAGTAAAATAAAATAAGATTAGAGATTTTTATGGATAGGAAGATTAGAATGAAAAGTTGAGTAAATATAGATGTGATAGATTAGAGACTCTAAATAAATAGATTTTTCACTACGAACAAGTATAGCAGAGAAAATATGCAAGATCAACGAAGATGTTACGACACACTAGACTAATCTAACAAACCGGTTAAACACACTCAGATGTTCAATAATTCACCGCAGAGCAACACATGAAATAACTTTTCTAAGTCTAGCGCAAAACGAGATAAGACTGTTATATAAACCTGGACAACATCAATACTATGCTTAGTACGAGTCGCTCTCACATAGCCACATTTAGCAAGTTACCATTCCAAAAATGTTGGCTCACTAAACAGCGTTATATCATAGATCAGTGATTATACACGATATTGTTAACCTTGAAACTACTCTTAAAATTAACGCCAACGCATATAACTTGATTAACATAAAAGACTTAGCACGAAATACTCATTATGACACATAGACATATCATAAACTTCGAAATAGAAAGTATAAGTTGAAAGCAAAGCAAAGTTGTAAGGTATGCAAGTGAAAGCTAAAGTTGATCAAACCGTATCCACTCTTTACTAGGAGTCGTCAATTCCTGAGTCTGCTTTGAATTCGGTCTCAGCCCCGTACAGAACATCCGCTAGGATGCTATTCTTTGTGAATATCGAATAAACGAATGTTGAAGAACGAAAACTTTTATTGATATGTGATTTGCAAGTACACTTATACAACAATCGCTCGAATATGTAGAGAAATCTAGTGATCAAAACAAGGATTCGAATCACTTAAATATCTTCTCGCTAACACTTATGAACGTAGCAAAAACTAAATAATTTTGCTCTCTATCTACGCACACACTATATCTCTCGCTTTTCTAATTCCAATGCCACACCATGCACGAAATTTGTAAGGTTTGGAGCCCTATTTATAGAGTTCGAAGGGTTGCGTCTATACAAACTAAGAGTTGTGTCCATTGGCGAAAGATTGCATCACTTCATCGTGATTGGTTGAGAAGCTTTAATCTTATACACAATGGATAGGCATCTATTCATGATTGGTTGAATTCTGATAAGCATCTTTTCGGTGGTAGTTGATGGCAGTTGATCATTCTTATTTGGCGGTTGGTAGTTAAGAAGATTTGACCAAAAAACCATCCAAGTCATGACCGTAAATCTTTATTTGACAATTTTCTATTTCTGAAGTGTATCAAGTCGCGACCGGGAAATGTTGTCACGATCGTGAATTGTGTTTTTCTTTAAAATTCTTCTTGTAACTTCACCGATCTTCGACAGCTTCGATCCTAAGCCAAATCTTTAAGTTCCACGCATCTTTTCACACCTTTTTCACCCTTTTTACATAGAATTCCACTTTAGATCATTATACTCCCAAGATTTACCTAGTATCTGCATTTACACCAAAAACAACTACATACCACGTGAAATCTTTTATATGAAATATAAAAATGACTTAAATTATAGTGTTTAGTGTGTAAAATTATATTGATAATAAGTGTAATTATACACTTATCACCGCTAACATGGGAACACTCATCACCCAAGATATAACATCTAGCCAGTCTGGTCTTGAGAAATTATGATCGATCTAGATAATATTCCCCATAAAAGTAGCCACCTCGCGGATTAATGGCTCCGTAACGATAGCGGGTGGTAACCCAACAAAATCGACAAAGCAAAGATGCTTAGATGGAACAAATTCCATTGAGTATGGTTGAACTTCTAGAAATAGATCTTGTAAGGAGAGCCAATCTCCATCTAGAAAACCCACCAAAGCATCCTCGGGATAAAAAGCTATTACAACACAACTTCCACTAGTTGGTGCAGTAAAATTCATTCCTATCTCTATTCATACCGCATAATTCAAGGATCAAGTTGATGTTTATTACCATAGCGAAGCATGAGAACTACCTCATGAAATTTATATACTAATCGGCTTTAGATTCGGTGCAACTACCTCGGCATATGAACAAGCACCTCTAGGGGAATCCATGAATGGACATTTAATGGGCTGCTTCACAGCCACTAAATCATACTTCGAAAAATGACGAACACGCCTATAAAATTTCGATTTGAAGGCACGCAACCTAAACTACCCGATCGTGATTGCATTCAATCGAAATAGAGCCTCGTGCATGGGAATGGAGCCTTCCAAGGATAGAAACCAAAGCTTTGATTTATCGCATTTCTTTTGCGAGCAACATAAACATGACCAATAACCTCAAATTTGAGAAAGATAATTTGCATAGCATCTTTATCGTGGGAGGTAGGAAAGTTCACAAAGTATATAATGTTACCATTCGAAATAGAGTGGTTGCCTTGAGGAAGGTTCTGATGGTTATAGGGATACGTGGTTGATCGACAGGATGATGGATGTCGGTGGACTGATTTCGCTTGGAACTTGGGGGGCTAGAGGGGAACTGAATTATGATTTGGGGCAATTGAGGTAGGCTGATGAGAATGTCGGAGATTGGTCTGAGATGGGGCTCGGTTACCGGAGGGGAGACAGGCAAGATCACGGTGGCTGGGGTAGGTAGGGTTAGGGGTAGGGTACATGGCGGCTTTTTTAATGGCTCTAATCTAATGCCTAACTATTGGGGTTTATGGGGCTAGCAATATTATTTTCAGGTGAAAAATATGTAGTGTTATGTTGAAATCAAAATTATATATATTATTTCTTACATAGAGGTGTTTTTCATTCTTTAAATTCTCCTTATAAGGAACTTTTAATTTACAAGAAATGTTATAAAGTGTTTCTAATAACTTATTTTTATTTGTAAATTAATAAAGCATTTGATTGCATATCCTGGAACTAATTGACACGGTCCTCTTACGTATGGGTTTCATTACCAAATGGATTTCTTGGTTATCTAATTGTAGAAAGAAGTCGAGCACGTCAATTCTCATTAATGGCCGACCGACCGCACCAATTAATTTACACAAGGGGGTCAAACAAGGTGATCCGCTTTTGCCTTTTATCTTTGTCTTAGCAGCCGAGGGCCTTAAGCAATTAATTGATGCGAGTATTGCAGCGGGGCTGATTCCGGGTTTCAAGTTGGAATCCTCATTGAAAGACATCTCCTTGCTTCAATTCGCGGATAACACACTTTGTTTCCTACCGATTGATTTGAATTTAATTGCTCCATTCATGCGGATTTTGAAATGTTTCGAGTGGATCTCGGGCCTTAGAATTAATTATCACAAAAGCTCACTATTGGGTATTAGTGTTTCAGAATCACTCAAGGAATCATGTACCGCCACCTTAGGTTGCCGTATCGAAAAATTCCCAATTACGTACCTTGGAGCGCCACTTTGCCTCAACCGCATTCTGTTAATATGTTGGGACCCTCTAATTACAAAATTCAAGAATCGGTTTTCGAATTGGAAAGGCCATTGTCTTTCATATGCGGGTCGATTAGTTCTAATCAAGTCGGTACTTGGTTCGCTTCCTATCCACTTGTTGTCAACCCTAAAACTACCATCTTCGGTCAATGTAACTCTAACGAGATTGATAAGGAATTTCTTATGGTGTGGTGACTCTAATGTCAATGGGATTTGCAAAGTTAGTTGGGCAACAGTAAATTTACCGAAATAAACTTGGGGTTTAAATATTCGAGAGCTCACTTTGACGAATTGTAGCTTACTTTGCAAATGGCTTTGGAAATTGAAAGAGGACAGCCGCAACTAGCTTTGGTACTCCATCCGTGTCTCAGCATATGGATTTGAATCATGGAATGATCTCTTAAAAATGGATCCGCGAAGATTATCACCTATTTGGAGGAATATTGTATCTTTTTGCGCTCGAAATGATGTCTATTGGAGACACTTTTGCTCTAACGTTCGTGTTAAGATTGGTAACGGGTCTCGAACTTCATTCTAGCATGATGATTGGACATCTAACCAACCTCTTGCATCTTTTTTCCCGAACCTCCTTATGTTATGCAATATGAAAGCATGTTCGGTAATGGCGGGCTGCAACTTATTATTCTCCCAGTCCCCCAACTCTCAGCCATTTTGGAAGCGATCTCTTCGAATTTCAGCAAAGGAAAGATGTGACCAACTGAAGACCTAGATTCAAGCCACTAATCCATCAATTTTTCAGCCAATTACAGCCCCTACTGACGTGATTTTCCAGGGACAGCAGCTGCAATTCCAAATCTCGGTAGAATGCTTAATTTGGGACGTTGGCGCTCTCTGTCGATACACCGCGGGATCATTCTGTTGCAGTTTTTTTTCTTCGTCTAATTGGCCCGATCCGCGGTTAACATCATTTGGAGATCTTGCCTTTTACCCAAAATAAAATTTTTCGGTTGGCTTGTCTTCCACGGTAGGCTTGCAACGAGAACTTTTCTGTTCTCTCACGGATGCAATGCATTGGACAACGATAAATGTCATTTTTGTGACAAACGGGAAAATCTTGATCATGTTTTGTTGCACTGTAATAGTAGCATCCGTATTTGGAATGAATTCTTGAGTTGGATAGGTGTACAATCACCCATTCAGCGCACTATGACCGGTTTTTTTGGAGATTTGGAATTCATTCTTTAGGCTGGGATTATATCGAGACTTTGGCACTTCCTTGTGGTTCATCGTATCGTGGCTCCTTTGGAAAAGACGTAACAAGCTAATATTCGAGGGTACTAGTGGTTCGGAAGACATCTTCACAAAGAGCATTTATTTATGTTGGTTCATTTTTCAATATAATAGGAAGACATTTTCTTTTTCATCTTCGGATATCTTTATGAAATCGAGGATATTATTTTGTAACTAAATTTTGTTTTATCTTCCGTTCTCAACTTGAGAATTGGAATTTCAATTAATAAAAGAGAGGCGGGAGTTTTGTAGGCAAGTGAGGAAACCAACCTAGTTGGGGACTTCACTCCGAAATTTTCTCCCGTCTCAATCTTTTAACTTTTGGGAAGACATAATGTTTTCTCGGGAGTTTTTCAAAAAAATAAAAGTAAGAAAAGCCTACTTTTAACTTTGATTAGTTTTTAACTTAAATTTAAAGAATAAGTTTAAAAGTAAAGTGAATGAGAAAGAATTTAGCATTTATCCATCTATATTCAGTAAAAGTACCATTCTTTCAATAATTGTTCAAATCTCTTTGGGAAACAACAACTAGAAACAACAACTAGTGCTACTGCAACTTCTGAGATGAAATTTAAGAAAAAGTCGTAAACAAAACAAAACAATTCTCAAAGTTAATTAAAAAAGGTTTCGATCAATATATATATACCTAACTAGTAAAACGAAAGATATATACAATTTTATTGATACAAGTGCCAATACAAACTTAACACATTTAAATACAGCACACGTAATGGGTAAAAAGTGTTGGCAGCCATTTCCCACTAGTTGGAGCCCCACAAATTGAACTACTACGAGATGTCGTGAATTGATAGCTATAAATAATTAAACATTAACTTAGTTTTATCGAACAGAACAGATTAGTATTTATGTATGAAGCAGGTTTAAATAATTAAGCCAGTTGTCCTGTCGTATGAAACGTTTACATGTTATGATGAATCACTGAGTGTGTCAGTGAATACCTTTGGTTCAAAATAATAAGGCCAACTTCATCATTAACTCCTCAACTTATATCTAAAAGTCGTACGTCACCCATAACTTTTAAAAATGTCAGTTACCCATTTAACTTGTTAAAAATTAATCAGTTTGCCCTCTCAATATTACGTGTCAACTTCTAGTTGGAGAAAGAAAAATCAGAAAAATGATATCTTTCAAAAGTCAAACCAACCAGATTATGACACGTAACAGAGCTAAGTGATTCACTTTTACCAAGTTGGAAAATGCATTTAATCATTTTGTAAATTTGAGGTGGCATCAGACTACTGAAACCAAATTGGAAGGGTGATTGATACATTTATAATAATGATAATGATAATGATAATGATAATGATAATAATAATAATAATAGATTGTGTTTTGTGCTTCGAAATAGCACAGTGCAGATTTTCAATTTTGTGATTAATAAAGGTTTTTGTATTCTTCAAGATGTCACTGTTGTTAAAATTTTCGTCTAGGTACTATTTTGAAGGTCGTCGTTCTAATCTTGTCAATTAGCGTCTTAGTCTGCCTAGACTCCGATTAATCCCCGTTTAGGCTCCGATTAATCTTCGACCACTCAATTAACACTTTGCACTTTTTAAAACACTGATTAGCAACAAGGGAATTCTCATTCTAACAATTAATTCAACTTAAAATATGATGACCCTCAAAAAAAGGCTGTTATACTTTGGCACACATGACGCAACTATATGGGTACTTTTTTAGATTAAAAAAATTTTTAAATAGTCCATAAATTGCCTTTATTTATAGTTTTCCTTTATAATTTATTTTTAACAAAAAGATATCATTTTGTTTTTACTCCATCTGGTTCCTAATATATATCATTTCTCTGGTTCTTAATATTCATCATTCTAGACTTTTTACTTTGATTCCTAATACTTGTTATTTTAAAATATCAATGTACTTTTTAACAAGATTTTTCTAATTTACCTTTACATTAATTAGAAAAGAGATTGAGTGTAAATTAATTTATAAATTGATAATTAAGAAGAGAAAGAATTTTATTATATAACAAAAGAAATAAATTATTCATTTTAATAGTGCATTAAATGTCTTATTAATTTTGATAAAAAATGTAAAATATTAAAAACCGGAGAGAGTAATTACTTCGTAATAGAAAAAGTAAGAATAGAAAGCAAACCAAAAAAACTCCAAGTATATGATGATTAGGTGAAATTTAACTAAACTAGTGATTTAAGTCATCCAAACTCGCTAACTCCAAAATGAGCAAAATATTAAATTTACATATATAAAACATTGAATGGTGTAACAAGATCTACGTAGACATGGTAAACCAAAAGATTAAACAAATCAAAGCATATAGAGATGATGGAACACATGCTTGATATACCAAAAGACCACAACACTATACAAGTTGCTACTGCAGAAAATTCCTTTATCATTAGTCCATTACCCAAAATTTTCCCCTTTCCCTATCATACTCTATATATTCTTGTAATCTCCTCCCTTAATTTTCGGGTGTGTCAGGCGAATTGTATAATTTCTTCGCGGTCAACCACTAAATAAAAAAGTCAAAATTCATATAAAAAAGAGGGAAAAATATGAACTTAAAATAATTTACACTTTGGAACAAGGGTCCTGAATTTGTTCTGATTCTTTGACCTCGCCAATGTTAAGCTTCGGAGCAAGAAAACCCATTCTTTCAGCATCAAAGCTAGCATGAAGACTATACAGCAAATAAACAAGAAGAGCAAGAAGCGAGAAATAGGCGAAGCGAAGGTAAGACTTGCCATCAAGTGATCCCAACAGAAAAAGGTTCAGATGGATGGAAACACAAGGTGTCCATGGCATAAAGGGGACACCCCAAAACTCGGGTTTTCTGGCTTGTGGAACCATACAGAGGAACACCTGTATAATTGCAACGGATAAGACAGAACAAGCCCCGAGCAAAAAGGCTTTTGAGCTGCTAAGGGGCATGAATTGCCAAATCAGAGTGAATAAAAGTGCAATTACAGAAAACAAGGAGAGGAAGGATAATGTAGGCCATGGATTGCTTGTCCCTATTGCAACATATCTTCTGTAGATCACTGCATTTGCCACCATGTAAAACACGAAAAGTGTTCCTATCGATACCAGGTTTAGCAGAACGTTTAGGTCCGTAAACAGAGCAATTGCTGCTGTGAATATACCTGCAATATATAGTAAATTATTATACAACGTTAAAAAAATTGAGGCAACGTGTTGACACGATCCAGCCATATAGCGTTCCCCAAAATTAAACCCGGGTTCACATTTGAAACATAATTTTCTATGATTTTCAAAAATTTAAGAACCACATTTCCATTAATTAAAGTTTATAATTTTATATCCGACAATCTTCTTGGTAAAATTTATTTATTTATAAATATAATTGTCTTGAGTAAACGACAATAATATATTCCACTATTTTAAAATAATAAAAGAAAGGAAAGGAAAATAGTACATACATATATCTAGTCATGCTTATCATGTGTACTCCTTTGTTTTTATACTTATTTTCGATCACTTTTCTTTCAGACCACATGCCTACCTAAGCTCCTTACCCCTATATATAACGTGCATATATTTACTTTCTTAAGTCAAAAGCGATTACACACAATATTTGGTCACATTATGTAACAAAATTTATTTGTCAACAATTTGACAGAATATTTGGAGCTTTATTCAATGTAGATAATGATAACACCACTCGCTCGCTAATACAGAAAGTCTTCAATCTTTTAGTTATAATACGTGGTTGAATATTGGGCACTCCAAACACTATCAAACAAAACTAAGTTGTTGGTAAATTAGGAACAGTTTTAAATGTACTTTATCCATATATTTTCAGAGTTGATTGGCTTGATGCGCATATCGTGATTTTCTATACTGTTTTTAAGTTAATATATATAATTAAATTAAACACAAGAAAATCTCAATATCATATCATTTGTATCCTGTCAATTTATATGTTAATTTTGGCGTGTAAATATTACTTTTATACATACACATTACTATTTATTAGAATTTATAGAATTATAAGAAATCTCAAATATAATATCAAAAAGATTTTAAATTGATTAACAGTAAATTTACGTAAACTGACTTTCGAGTTTATTACTTCATTTTTCGTGATTTAATTAGATCAATTTTAAGCAGAAAAATGTACGGTAGCTCCACACATCATTGGACAAACGCGAATGAGCTTAACAAAATGTTAGTAATTTTAAACAGTTGACCAAATGAACTGCAAAATAAATTTCACAAAAACATTTTATCAATAGTAATACCACAAAAGCGGAAAATCTAGTGAATAATTCGGTGAGACCACGTGAACCTAAAAGAGATTATTTCGCCACCAATGAATAAGAGAATACAACCGGATAAGAATTCCTACAAATACACTTTGTGCTGTCACTATCTTTTCTAAGAGAAGCTAGAAGAAGCCTACAACTCTCTTTGTTTAAATCTTACCCATACACTTTGTAATCCAAATCCCATTTAATCGGACGGCTAATAAAAATTCTAAACTGAAGCAGTTTGATTGAGACCTTTTGTGCAAAACAAAACCAACACAAGCCCCGCTAAAATCTCCCCCGTATTATACTCATCCAATTAACTCTTTTTACAAATTAATCATGGGAATAAAATAAATTAATAATTATTTTTTATTTTTGCAAAATTGGCTGGTTAAACGGAAAAAGTTTGTTTGGGTCCTATTTCACAAATTAAATGCATATGGAGCCCACTAAAATCTCTCCTTAAGACACTGATCCATAACGTTAATCAATTCTCAACAAAACAAAAACAAAACAAAACACCCAATTTCATTTTCATTAAAAAATTGAATATCATCAAACACGTACCCAGAAATGCGGAAGCGTTTACAGGCGTTGATGTTTTTGGATGGACCCTAGCGAACCATGATGGAACCACTCTCGACCGTCCGATCACACACATGTATCTTGCTTGTCCCAACATTGAAACTAATAGTGATGTTAGAATCCCAAAGCTAGCTCCCGCCCCTATCACCCTTGATACCCATTCCCAACCGTCCGATTTCCCCTTAAATGCGGCTGAAAATGGTGCCTCGGTATCAATCTACATGGTCATCACCACACTCTATCATTCTTTTAAATCTCGATTTCCATTAATACATTGTAATTAATGTATAATAATTAATAGGCTTAATTATAGAATCATGCAGTAATTAATTATCAATTACCAGGTCATAAGGCAGGAGCATGGACATTGAAGCGGCCATCAAACAGTAGAGAATGGTAACAAGAATAACAGAACCCGAAACTCCAATAGGGATATCCTTGACCGGATTTTGGACTTCTTCAGCAAGGGTTGAAACGGCGTCGTATCCTATGTAACTCACGTAAACCATGGCTGCTCCTTTGAATACACCCGGAGCTCCGTATGGGAAAAATCCGGACGGGTTGTGCTCCGGGTCAGCCGGCCGGGTAAAGTTCTTCCAATCGCCTCTCCAAAATCCGATAGCTATCACAAATCCGATGAACAAAATGTGCAGCGCCGTTAACACCATGTTCACCACCGAGCTCTCCCGAGTACTAAAATGGCCGATTTCAAACAATTACAGAATCAAAATTACTTCCGTTTGAGAGAATATTTTGTTTTTCAAATTTCGAAATACCTGTAACAAATTATGAGAGTAATGGTTAAGACGACGAGAACAGCGAGCAAATCGATTTCGTTAAATCCGTCGGGGAGAGAATGGACGACGAGCCTCCATTTGCAAGTGGAGACGCCAATCGCTGCACCTAGATACGCCGTGAAGCTTCTAGCAACCGCCGCATTCGACATCACATAGTCCATTATCAGATTCGCTCCGGTTAAGAAAGCGGCGAACTCACCTAATGTATACAGTCAACAGATTCAGTTTCGGTTACGATAATGGTGACGGAAAATATTCATTAACTACAAATACCGAAGGTGACACGGAGGTAGCTAAAGGCGCCGCCGGCGACAGGCATGTCGACGGCAAATTCGGTGTAGCAGAAGGCAGAGAGGAGAGCGCAAAGGCCAGCAATGGCGTAGGAGAGAACAACAGCAGGTCCGGCAAACTTATGGCTGGCTCTGCCAGTAGTCACGAAAACGCCGGCGCCGACCATACCGCCGATGCCGAAACCGACGAGGTCATACCAGCGGAGAGTTTTCTGGAGTTGAGGACCGGAGCGGGCTTTGAGAAGGCTCAATTCGTCGATTGAAGTTGAGACGGAAAAGGCCCGGCGGGAGAGGCGGGAAGGGATTTGGGAGAGAGAATGAAGATAAGAGGTAAAAGTTGAAAAAGAAGAAGAAGGAGAAGGAAGAGGAAGGTTCACCATTGCGGCTCTGCTTCTGTCAGTGAGTGCCCAATGGGTTTTGAATTGAATTGGATTAGGAGAGAAGTGGCAACAGATAGGAAATTTGGGAAAATATATAAGAGCTAATTTAACCAATTGCCATAAAAATTTGGATTTTCTTGCTTTTATATGTACAGGGATTTTTATTGCTTTCGTTTTCTTTTCTATTTTTGTGCTTTCACCCGAATTTCATCTTCAACACTAATCCATTGTTTTTCTCCTATCGTTCTTGATATGTTCTTCCTTCCATCATCTTCTTTTGCGAATTTGGTCTATATTTGTTCTTGCTTTTGCGATTCTAATGATTTTTTATTTTTAACTTTCTGTTACTTTATTGATTCTGATCTCAGATTTTTATTCCGTTTTAAAATTGAAATGTATAAATCGTGATTGTAAACATAATAGTTGTTACATTACTCTTATAACCGGTATAAGTCATTTTTTACAACTCTTAAACTAGTCCTATGAATGGTATAAGACAATTTTGTGATACACATATGTTGAAATGGCCGATAAATAAACCTGTCATACTGCTCTTATACAATTATTATACCTGTTATATTTGTATAACCATTAAAACTATTATACCAGAGGCGGAGCTAGGATTGTTTTTTAGGGGGGCAAACATTCCTAAAATAATTTTTTTTGCTACACTCTTTGTTCTCATGTCGATGTAATTTCACAAAAAAAATCCTAAATGTGCATCTATGAGTGATAGCTTAAATGTCCGAGTTTACAAATCAATACTCGTAGCACTGGTAACTTAAAAGAAGTATGTTCATTATACTTATTTTTTTAAGGCCAAGTACATCATGACCCCTCTAAACTTGGCATGAAAAACCGGATGCCACCCCCAAGTTACAAAAACTCCAATTACCCCCCTCAAAGTAGTAAAAATGAACCAATTAACCCCTTGAATCTGATGTGGCATTTATTGACTAGTCAAACACATTTAAGTATTTTGAACCAATAAAAATAAAATAAAAAATATGACTTCTCTCTCTCATGCATTTGTTTCCTCTGTGAACTAAATAAAAACAAGTTCATGAAAATCACTTTCACTCTATAAAATCAAATCATTGTCGGCAGCTTCAAATGAGAAATGAAAATCTTCATTTTCTTTTAGATGAAACTCACTCTTCATTCAAAAAATCAAAACCTCATTCTAAAAATCAAAATAGCATTAACGGTCTCTACAACAATGGTCGGTATTTCACCCATTGATGCCTCCAGCGCCGATATTAGCTCTAATACAACCAGCCCGTTCGCACCTAACCTAATCGATATCCCCCTTGTCTTCCTCATCCCGTTCATGATTCATTGATGCCTGCGAGATGTTGAACAAAACTCTGAATCTTGATGCATTTAAGGTGTTTGATGCTTTGCCACAGAGAAATTGTCTTCTAAATCCTAAATGTGTCTTCAGTTAATTAGTCATGAAAAGTGAAGATTTGAGCGAGGAACAAAAATAAGATGAATGATTTGTGATTGGACTCTCAAAACCAAATTTGAATTTGATAAATATGAAGAATCGGAGAAGATGAAGTAAAAAATAGGAATTCAGACTAATTAACAAAGAAAAGCAGGTGTCAAGGTTTTATAGGCTTGACTTTTCAAAATGGATTATGATGAGCAAGTGTAGTTCATGTTCCATGAAGTGACTGGTGGAGTGGGTTTGAGGGGGCTAATTTGTTCGTTTTTATCAATTTGAGAGGGGCAATTGGAACTTTTGTAAATTTGGGTGACATCTAATTTTTTATACCAAATTTAGGGGAATGGTGTATTGGGCTTTTTTTAATGAAAGAGTGTTATTTCATTTGGTTGTGACTTGTGATGCTGTAAGTCCCATATTCAAGTGGCATTGGCAGTTTTTGTCCTCTGTCCTTTTTATTTTTCTCAGAGATTAAGTCCAACTGTTCAGCTCATACTCTATTCTTCAAACTTAATGAGTTAGACTGCTTATTTCATATTCTATTCTTCAAATTTAATGATGGAATATCTAGAGTACTTTCTCGATCTAATTATATATTTTCGATTGCTACAAAATTCCTTCAAATAACAATATTGAAATACCAATTTATAAAATACAATAGTGTTTTATATTAAACTTAAATTAAAAATATTATTGCAACTTCAATATTTGTTGAAAGTTTTGAAAGCCAAATGTAAATCACAAAAGTTGAATGGTGTGTTTTATCAAAAGATCAAAAAATAATAAAGGCCTTCCAATTAACCTTCAAAATTAATATTTTTTTCATATTTCTTTTTCTTAAAAAAACACCTCCGGAAGAACATTGTGTCTCTCCATCGAAAAAAGATTGAATGGATTTTTTTTTATATTTCTTAAGAAGTTAAACAACTTAAAATCAGAAATCCAACACATTTTCCCATGTCTTACTGTCTGTCTTCTTCTTTTGTCTCACAGAATAAAATCATTTTAACATAATGTCTACCTAACCTCGTTAGTTCCCACCGTCTTTTATTTTCATCTCCGATCATCATCTTCTTGAATTACCATCTATAAAATAGAGGTGTTATAAGTGGTACATCATGGATTTCCGCTGCTAAAAAAGTTTGTATTTAAGGGAGGTAATTCCAGAATTTATCCAATTTGGAGAGATAGAGCAATAGCAGGTTGGGGGAAAATTTCCAGCAGCTAGGGGGGGCCGCCACCCTGCCACCCCTTGGCTCCGCCATTGATTATACCACTTGTATACTTCAGTAAAGACCTTTTTGTGAAACAAATATGTTTTTGTTAAAAGATTAATTATACTGCTTGTTTTTATAACCGAAACAAAAATGACGTAAAAGAAAAAATAAGTAAAACATATAAAATCTAAAATATAAATTTTAAAAAGGTATTTTGTGAAATTCAACATTTGGTATTGATATGGTCCAAAATTAAAATTGTAAAATTGTGTAAAAATGGAAAATGGCTTTATTATTAAGAGTGAGAATGGAAGGCGTTTTTAATGAGAGATTTTATTAGATTAGCTTATATAACCTTTGGAGAAAACACATTTGTAATACTGACTTCAACTTTGATAGGTACACATGTTTGTTTGGTAAGTCAGGTTGGGTTGGTTCAGACTGAATATGATGAATTTTTTAAGAAAATATTTATGAAGTCCTAAATTTTTAGCTATTCTACAACCTATGAATATTTTCAGTTTTAATTTTTTAATCAAATAGAAAAAAGATAATATATTTATATAATTATGTATATATTACCTATATTTACTTTTTGTTAGAATTTTTCAATATATTTATAATTAATTTGTTGTAACATATATAAAAATTTAAAATAATTGTTTTTCTTCCCCCGTTTGCTATTTTATTTATTTATTTAACATAATCGTTAAAATCAATTATGAAATTATAACATAATTAAAATAACTACTTTATTATTTATATTTTTATATTAAAGTTTATTTTATTTCTCAATTTATCATTAATTGCATCTATGTATAATCTCTCTAACTAATACAAAATAAAATAAAAGAAAAATGATAAAAAGATTAATAATTTAAATTGACAATTAAAAGTATTGAATGGATAGCGGGTTGTGTCAAACTTGAGCCGAGGTTAGTCGTACTAGTAAAAACATTACTCAATTGATGTATGTATATATATGTATATATATGTATGTATGTACATATATATAGATGTATGCATATGTATATATATGTATGTATGTACATATATACAGATGTATGCATATGTATATATATGTATGTATGTACATCTATATAGATGTATGCATCTGTATATATAGATGTATGCATATGTATATATATGTATGTATGTACATATATAAAGATGTATGGATATGTATGTATATGTATGTATATGTATATATACATATATATATGTATACATACATATCTATAGATGTATGTATATGTATATATACATATATAGATGTATATATACTAGATCTATAGATGTATGTATATGTATATATATGTATGTATATGTATGTATATGTATATGTATATACATATATGTATATGTATGTATATGTATATATATGTATACATATATACACATATACATATACATATATGTATATGTGTATATATGTACATATATATACATATATATATATATATCTATATATGTACATATATAAACATATATACATATATGTATATGTGTATATATGTACATATATAAACATATACATATATGTATATGTGTATATATGTAC
>CATIWQ010040524.1:0-10062 GCA_949673415.1 Euphorbia schlechtendalii
AAGCTGATCAGGTGTGATCGTGAATATGTGACAGCTAGAGTCAAGGGTGGATTGATCAGTGTTGGAGGAGAATCATACTATTACTCGACATTATGGAAGGTAGGCGTAGGTGGATCTCGAGCATTAACAACGGTCCTATGAATGAACGGTGGGATATTAATCGCAACATGAATTGATGAATTGATGCCCAGATATACCATTTACTACTACATGATAAAACTAGTGAACAACACTCCAAGGCTAACACTTCCGCACTTTAAACGAGTTAGCTGCATGTAATAACAAAACAAAACATAAACGTTTTTGAAAAACGGCAGGCCTAACAGGGAGAAAAACAAGAATGTGTGTGCGCGCATGCGAGTCAATGACAGCAAGGGAGAGCATTGGTCGGTTCGGTCCAAGAACCGAACCGAACCAAAAATCAAATAATAGAAAAATTAGGAATTTAATACCGAACCTAATAGATTTTGGTTCGGTTCGATTCCATATAAAATCAAATTGTATTTCCATGAAAAAATTTAACTATTTTTTGAGAGAACAAAGTTAAAAATGTAATAATTATTTTCATGTTAAAGAATTAACTATTGTTTGAGAAAACAAAATTAAATTTAACGATCATTATAACAAAAAATTAAACAAATATATAAGGAATGAACACAACTACAAACATGCAAAGCATTTTTTCCATTTCAATAACCTACAATATAAGATATAAAAAATTATATTGTAAAAACTGGAAAAGAATAAAACGTGAATGAATCGAAAAAGTAGAAAAGAACTTTAATTTTTTTAATTTGATTAGGTTCTCGGTTTATTTGGTTTTTTTTCTCAAAACCGAGAACCGAACCTAAAATCAAATTACCAAAATATTAAAACTAAGAATCGAACCTAATTAGTTTGGTCCGGTTCGGTTCTTTAAGTTTCTTGGTTTCCCGTAAATGATAGTAAGTAGATGTTGCATTTCCGAGCATGGGGTGAAATCTTCAAAATCATCAACAGACACAAGTAGTTTCGGCTTCAACGAATAAAACGTCATTGGCATTCTAGTCGATTTTAACTCTACCATTTGCATCGGTGCCTATGTTCCAGCTATAGGATAGAATGACACAATACATCACTTAGTGCATCTTTAAGCACTTGTGCCTCAAAGAAATTTGTATTAATGTTACGATCTGGTTCTTGGAATTGCTTGAAAAAGTAAATTGTAAGAGCATAGTATTTTGACCCAACAAGATCCGTGTCTGAAACTCATAAATTGGTTTCTGGTGTTTCTTTAGCATACTTTACAACATCTTCGGTAGATTGTTGATTCTTTAATATGTGGCATGTAAAACAAATATTCATATTGATGGAATTGTAGACAAGACAATTTAAAAAGAAGTAAACTTCAAAAGCATGAATTGTGGTTTAACTATTTCACAAAAAAGTCATTGTTAATTTTTTTTCAAAATGGTACTTGTGGTTTCAAAAGTTAACAAAACATGAATATCAATTTGAAATTACATTATAGAAAAGTAATTTTTACCTATTTTGAACTGAAACTTTGCTGCAAATCTAATAATATACCACAGACCTTGGTAATAAATATTATAATTTTTTCAAAAGTACAAATAAATTTTTTAATTAAATTTAAAAAATCATAATCAAATGAATAGTATCCTAAAATTACTCAAATTTTGATGAATAATTTTTAAATAATATGATTGAGTTATAAGTATGTTAAATTAATTGAAATACTTTTTAGAACATTACTATTTTTAATGAAAAATTATTTTTTTTATTCGCAAATTTTTGAAACCACGGACTCCTTTTTGCAAAGAATTATTTCACAATGATCTTTTTGCAAAACAGTAAAACCACAAAACATGTTTTTGAAGTTTATCCTAAAATAACCACAATAGATTGTCATATTTTGAATGTGAATTGTATTTTTTTCAAAATAAAATAATAACAAAATTAATTATTAATTAAATATTCTGGTTCCAAATACTAGTCAATTTAGGTTTTTTACTTTGTTTCGTTTTACTTGTCATTTTTTTTAATATCAATGCAATTTTCAACAATTTTTTTCTAACTTATCTTTGCATTAATTATGAAAGAGATTTAGTATAAATAAAATTATAAATTAGTTTTAAGAAGAAAATGAATTTTATTATAAAATAAAAGGATAAATTAGTTATTTAGTAATGCATTAAATGACTTACTAATTTTGAATAGATCACATTTTGAAATTTATGAAATTTGTGTGGATAGAATTTTATGAGAGTCTTTCTGCAACAATCATCTCATCATATAAGGTACTTAAAAGTCATCAAACGAATTAATCACCGATTCCGATGCATATCCTTGTTTGACTTGCAAATCACTTGTAATATATTTTGGAGCCTTCGAGGGACAAGTAATTCGAACTCCCATAAATAAAAAACGCAACACTTTGAAATCGTTTTGTAAGTAAATGTTGCATACTAATTTCACGTCATAACAATAAAAATATTGGAAGTTTTTATTCAAAGAAGCGATGTTTCTAAGAATCTTTTTACTTGGAAAGCTAATCAATCCGTACTATAACTATATTATACATGAATAAGTTATAAAAACAGTATGAAAATCATTAAACCGATCTAAGAAAGTGAAATTGAGTTGGTTGAAACAGTATGAAATGTGTATTATTATGAACATTGTTTGATATGGATGATATTGTTACCGTTGTTAACCCAAACGATGGATATGTTATGCATGTTCGGTCTAAATTTATGTTTCTAAATATTGTTTTAGACCACTCACACGAAAGGAACCGAAGTTCCCGAATAAACGACCTGGCAAATATTCACATATGGCATTTTCACTAAAAATGGTTAAATAAACTTATGTGTATAAAATGAACATTTTTTTATGAAAAACAAATTCCAAACCCTTCGATGTTTTAAATCAGAACGCTCGGGTCTCGCAAAAATCAAAACGAACATACTTGCAACTATTTGTGATGTGTCGTATTTGTGCTAACCTTTGTAGATGCAGGTAGTTTATGATGGATGAATGTTAGAATTTAATTTCTTTCGGGTATCGCTTTTCATTTCAAAATCAAATGTAATATTTGTTAGATATCGATGTATTCTAGGCGATTGTATCCCTTAGATTTAGATGCATTTAGGCAATTTGTAAACCCCCAAACCCAATGATGTAATTAATCTCCCCGTAGAATAGGCGCATTTACTAATCTACGTGTTTACTTTCCGCAACTTACCTACTGTTTTATGCATGTGTGATAAAACTAAAACTGAAAACATCTAGTTTAGTTCGAACATTATACACGTGATTTATTTCATAGTGTAATTTAACTCAAATGACGACGAAATAAATAACTTATCCCTGACCCGAATCTCTATTTTATGGTACGGATTAGACAAACGGATCTAAGCTATACCAAATTTTCCCGGAAGAGCTGATCCTGATGGGAACTCTGTAACATAGACTAGAGATCCTGATCTCGAATCTTTTAAAGCTTGAAAATCACTTTTTCGAAGCAACTAATTCCATCGAGCAGCGCACCCTTCCCAGCTCTGCTCCTTTCCAAAAACCCCACGCCCCATCTCACGAGGCCGGTGCCTCGCGGTGATTGCGCGGGTCCGGAACGTCGTCCGTTCACAGCAGTGCTACTCCTTTCCAAAAACCCCACGCCCAATCTCACAAGGCGGGTGCCTCACGGCGTTCGCGCCGCCTGTGAGCACGGATTTTACTCCCGACTTGCTAGTTCGATGATGAAGCTTTAATATTTTCTCTCGTTAGCTTTTTTACATTTTGCAGGGTCCTGAAATCGTTTGGGAATCACCCGCCTTGTTTCTTTAGGCTTCCTTTTCTTAAAAAAGCCCAAGTCCAAAATAAAAACTCAATCTAGCCATGCAATGTCGTTAACGACATTTTCAACTTCTGAAAGCTTAATAGAACTGAACTGAAGTTAACTGAATTTAAATTAATTGAACTGAACTTATTTCAATGTAAATTTATAACTACACATAGTTGAACTGAACTTAATTAAATTGTAATTGAAAAGAACATGACCTAAATTATTTGGAACATGTGGCTGAATAAATTCATAATCCTCTTAATTTGTCACTAACTTTCCTTTTTTCCCCAAATTTTCAAAATTCTAAATAACTCCTTGAACTTGCAAAAATGCACCAACTATCTTTTAAACTAATTCTCAAATTCCATTTTCCTCTCTCAAATCACATCCCATCTTCTAATTTATATGACTTTAAAATAATACTATACTTTTCCCAAATTCAAGTGAGAAAATGAAATTTAATAAAAACTAATGCGGAGAATTATTTGAAATAACTGAAAGGTTCACGTCAGAAACTCATAAATTTTTTTAGCTGTTTCGCTTTGTGATGGTTACTATCACCTTGTTTGATGGGACAACTTTATATAACAAACCAAATTGCCCCTTCACCTCATTTAATAATAATAATACAATAGTTATAACTAAAAGTACAATGGAAGAAATGGTGCGTGTATAAATTTTTTTAAGAAAAAGTTTAAGTTAAATATCCTCTCAATTTGAAGATGGTACATTGCAAATTAATTCTGCTATATGCATGTCGAAAGACACTTAATCCAATAGATCAGTGACGGTTTCAAGATAGAGGTACCGTGGGGGCCGAAATTTTGTTAAATAATTTTAATGGGTGAAAATATGTATTTTAAATATGTAAGTCAACATGATCACGGTATATTAAATTAGATCCAATTTGCAAACATCATTACTGAATTTGAAATGGATAGGTGGAGTATTTAATAAACATGAATTCTTGAAAAAAATGAACTAAATAATTGGATTAAATTAATAAGTAATTCATGTCCAACTTCATCTTCCAAAGCAATTAATTAGGCTTATGATTCTGACAAAAAATGAAAGAAAAGAATATGGTATAATCCTTACAATATGCCTAATTAACCACAGAAATTATATCTAATTGGAAAACATAAATACGATAATATTGAATTTAATGATTTCTCTTTTATTTTCTTCATTTTCTACTTACAAGTGCATTCTTCTTCTTCCCTTAGGTTAGGATTTACCTTTTTTTACCATTTACAAATAGCAACAGAGACAATCATAGCTTCTCAGGAGGCATATTCGCCAAAAACTCCTTATTTATCGACAGTATTCGTTGAAAACTCTTTATTTATCGACGGCTGAAGGTTCCAAATCTGAATTTGACTCAAACGTTGTGGAACTTCAGAAAAATGTTGGACTGATTTGCTGTTGATTCCACCTGCAAAATAGATTAAGATCAAGTGAAAGTCGGCGCTTTTTCCCCCGGGAAACCTCCGATGATTAAGTCAGAGATCAATAAAATGATATTTGTATGAGTTGTATGAAAGATTGAGAGTAGAAGAATTAGAATTATCGAGTATGTATTATTAAAAAGAGTAAGTGGAGAGGATGTGATTGACCTGTCATGGAGGCTGCTTTCCCCCATTTATAGAGACTGCCGAATCTCCCAAATCAAGGAGATTTGAATTGGTTAAAATGGGGATCGTGATCCCTAGAATCAAGGGAGACCAAGTCTGAGTTCTATCCAATCCTTGATTCTAGGATGCGGTTATTCGCATGACAATTGAAGCCGTTAATTAAATGGCCACCAACTCGCCTATCGAGATGGGGACACCTTCTTATGATCGTATGGTGGAGCAATTGGGACGGCTTCATTCGCACATGAATCCGTCTCAAATTCGAGACCGAGACGGCAATGTACGAATGAGATCAATGGTGTAGGTATCTCGAGGTGGGATTTCCTTCAGCGAGCAGTTGGACAAACGAGCCCTGCCATTATCTTCGAGGGAGTGACATTATGCTCTGCTAATAGCTGGGTGGGCGGGTACTTCACCGAACCCACCCTCAACTCCGCCCTTACAATAAATAGAGTTGTCAAAATTATTTTGCAATTCTCGATTCTAAATTTAAGAAACTCTGATACCATGTTATCAAATTATTTGACAAAAAATCTCTTAACTTATAAATAAGATAAAATAATAACTTAATATTATCACCCATATTTCAAAAAATGGGCGTTTCTAAAAAAATTTAGTAGGCAAGTTATTTTCCAGATCTCCAATTATGCCTTTTCTTCTTTAGTATCCACTACCTTTTAAATAATTAAATTTGCTCACGTTTTCTATTCAAAAACGTTTTTCTTTCTATTCTAATTTTCACAAGTAGCAATAAGATCGATTTTTTGGATTAGGTTAATAATTAGCCCAAACAAACACATTTTTCTTTGGGGTTTTAAAGTAAATGTCTATGATATAATATATAAATTTCACCCAAACTTTTATCAAATTATAAAACAATCTTCCTCGAGTTTCAATTTTACATCATTATGTAAAAACTGTTTCAAATTTTTTTTTTTTACATTCTAGATATATAACTGGTATATATCAGGTATATAACAGATATGTTAAAACAGTTTAGGTGAACATAATAGATGTGTTAAACCAGGTATATAATAGGTACATATAACATGTATATAATAAATTTATATAGCAGACATATAACAAAAATACAACACATTTACATATAATAGATATATAACATGTATATATACAGAACGTAAAAAATATAAAATCAAAACATAAAAATGTAAAATCAAAATATAAAAAATATAAAATAATAAAATAATTTCTTGAGAATATATTTTTATAAATAATAAACCAAAACAAGAATAAAATCGACTATTTTCTTTTTTCTTTTTTCATTTCTCACCAAAATGTATTTATTGACATAAATAACTTTTATCTTTTTTCATTTAGGTTGAAATCATTTGTACCTCTGTACTTAAAATTAATTGCCAACGCAAAGGGTGGATCCCAATAATTCAAGAAATCTATCAATGAACCAATTAAAAAAGTAATTTCCATGGTTTTCAATCGGTCATCGAACCGGCAAAGGGAGAGAGTCATGGATTTAAAATTCAACCGGATTATATCGATGATCGAATCGGGTTTTTTAATATATTAAAATATTATTTTTAAAAAATTTGGTATTAAATATATAAATATACTTTGTATATTAATAATAATTTATATTAATATTATATAATTGACATTGATACTTCAAATAATTAAAAATGGAACACAACATAATTTAGTGAAATAATGGATCATTAATACTTAATTTAGTTCGAATTAGATAATATTTTATAAATTAGATAAAAAAAGTTAATAAATTTGATTTATAATATACGAAAATTACGAATTTAATCAATAAGAACTTTACATAATATATTAAATAAAAAAATATGATTATAACAAAATAATTTAGTGTTAATTTGATTTTAAAAATAATTATAAAACTTAATAATATCAATCATTATTAAAAAAAATTAAAGTGCAATTAAAAGAAATATATTTAAAATTTAATCATTGAATCAGATTTTTATGCAATACATTACAGAAAAAATCAAATACATTTTCATATTAAATTCTAAATAATTAATTTGTTCCATTTAAAACAATTTAAAAATGTAGTTGGTATGATATATAATTATAAATTGAATATATGGTGTCAACTTTGCATAGTAATGCAATGGTAGAGTATGTAATGTAGAAGAAATGGGTTCTGGTTTCGATATTCACTATCAACAAAATTTATTTTTAAAAAATATGTGACCCTGCAAACCGTCATTGGTTGAACCGGCGGTTCCTAGTTTGATCGGTCGATTCAACTAAAATTTGATCAGTTTTTTATTATATGTCAAGAATCGTATAAAACATTATTGGACCAAGCACCAAATCTAGTCGAACCTGATCCGACCGGTCGATCTGAGTTCAAAACCACCGTAATTCCATAATTAGGGGGTCCTAAAATTTCAATTTCGCAATTCCTCCCTAATAAATTCACATGTCACTCCTAAACCCAAAAAGTTAAACTAAATATTTATTTGCTTGGTTCATTAATATATATATATATATATATATATATATATATATATATATATATATATATATATATATATATATAAAATACATTTTCACTTTTAAACATAAAGGTAATCTTTTGAACACAAATCGATATTTGATTTGTATTATAAGATGAGTACATAATACATGTAAGTCTTTTAATATAAAGATAATATCCCAGAAAAAATATGAAAAATGTCCATTTTATAAATACATAAAAAGTAATTTTAAAGAGCATTTTCAATAATTTATTTATTTCATTTTTTTTCTTGACACATAAACATAAATAAATATTATATAAAAAAATTAACTCCCAAATAAATTCACATGTAAACTCCTAAACCCATATATATATATATATATATATATATTCGATCGTATAAGATTGATTGCCTAAGAATAAAGGATACCTTTTCACTTTTAAACATAAAGGAAATCTTTTGAACACAAGTTGATAGTTGATTTGTTTTATAAGATGAGTCCATAATAAATGTAAGTCTTTTAACATAAAGACAAATCTCAGAAAAAATATGAAAAATGTCCATTTTGTAAATACAGAAAAAGTAATTTTTAAGAGTATTTCGGATAGGGTTTATTTCCCTTTTTTTCTTGACACATAAATATCAATAGATATTGCATCAAAATTAATTCTCTAAGAGTATCTTTAGTGGCTTGTCTATTCTACAAATTGTCTTGACACATAGGAAGGAATAGACAATTAATTTGAAAATGCATCTTTAGTAGTTTGTCTAGCATATCTTCCCTACATGATGCGACACTACATGTCATCTTAAATTGTAGACAATATCTATTTGATTGTCTGGATGTGAACAATTAAATAGACATTGTCTACAATATTACAATTTAACATAGAATAGACAATCTACTATTCATATCTTATAAATAGATATTGTCTATTTTTAAGACTATTATCACATCATTAAAAGGAACTCTTATTTCATATGCCACTTAGACTTGAAATCTACAAACTACTAAAATGCTCTAATAGATTGTCTATCCACCATTATCTATATGATGTGTCATCATTAGTTGTTAACATTAGTTTTTTTGTACACAAATACACAATGTTGACAATTAATTTAATAATTTTTTAATGATGAAATATTCTATATAGTAAATTATTTCATCTCTACTGTATTAGTAAATTATTTGATCTCTTTGTTATTAATTTATTTTGAAAATAATACAATTTAAATTTTAAAAAACAATCTATTGTAGTTAGTGTTTAAAATATATTATCTATCAGAGCATCTCTAGTAGTTTGTCTATTTAACTATGTTTCTTAACACATTGGCATAAATGAAATTTTAACTGAAAAAAATTCTACAATAACTAGTCTATTCATCTCTCCAAGCTAATGAGACACTTCAAATTTTGAAGATTATCTATTTGATTATCCACAAAAAGATAACCAAATAGACTTGATGACTCATCAATTAAATATATTTTAATACTTAATTGGTTTGATTTTTATTTGATTTGAAAGATATAATTAAAGACCTTAAAATCCACAATCCATTGTGGTAAATTTACAAAATATCAAATTCATTTATTTTTATAGTTAATTTGGATGTCTATTCCATATGTCACCTAAGCGTAAAATAGAATAACTTTTAGAGACGCTCTCATACCGCATCATCAATATGATTGTTTATTCAACACGTCACGTAATCATAGAATACACAAACCGCATAAAGTGCCTCTATAATTTTTCCGATTAATTATACGCAGTTCATTTGTATCGTTAAATTTAACATTTTTCGTTGTGTTAACTGAAACCTCCAACTGTCTCAGTTAACTCATTAAAATTTAGTAAAGTGCACTTTTAAAATTTGTCGGAAATGCTCCCATTCACTGCTTATACTTTTAAAAATGTCCTATAATACAAAAAAATATGCAGAATTTTCATAATTTTAACACTGAAAAGTAATAATTTAATAACCTATAATTGATGTTTCTGGAAACTTTGTAATGTGGGCTCGTTAAGTCCAGAAAAGTGAAAATTATTTGTAATTGAGATAAATTTATCTTGCAATTGACATAGAATTTACTGCAATTCCAACAGTGGCCATGTTA
>CATIWQ010040609.1:0-10818 GCA_949673415.1 Euphorbia schlechtendalii
GTAAATATAGATATGAAAGATTAGAGAATCTAAATATATAGATTTTCCCTACGAAATAAGGATAGCAGAGAAAACATGCAAGTTCAACAAAGATGTTACGATTCACTAAACTAATCTAACAGACTCGGTTCAAAATACCCAGATGTTCAATTTTTCATCGCAGAGCAACACATGAAATAACTTTTCTATACCTAGCGTAAACGAATTAAGACAATTATATAAACCTGGACAATGTCAATATTATGCTTAGTACGGGTCGCTCTCATATAGCCACATTTAGCAAGTTACCATTCAAAAAATATTAGCTCACTAAACAGCGTTATATCTCAGATTCAGTGATTATACACGATATTGTTAACCCTAATACCACTCTTAAAATTAACTCCAATGCATATAACTTGATTAATATAAAAGATTTAACATGAAATACACATTAGGACACATCGACATATCATAAACTTTGAAATATAAAGTATAAATAGAAAGCAAAGCAAGGTTGTAAGGTATGCAAGTGAAAGCTAAAGTTCTTCAAACTGTATCCACTCTTTAATGGGAGTTATTAATTCCTCCAATTCCTGCGTCTGCTTTGAATTTGATCTCGGCCAGTACAGAACCTCCGCTAGGATGCTTTTTTTGCGAATATCGAACAAACGAATGTTGAAGATCAAAAAATTTTATTGATAAGTGATTTGCAAGTACACTTATACAACAATCGCTCGAGAATATAGAGAAATCTAATGATCGAAACAAGGATTCGAATCACTTAAACATTTTCTCACTAAAACTT
This sequence comes from Euphorbia schlechtendalii, assembly GCA_949673415.1. Lineage (NCBI taxonomy): Eukaryota > Viridiplantae > Streptophyta > Magnoliopsida > Malpighiales > Euphorbiaceae > Euphorbia > Euphorbia schlechtendalii. The sequence goes on from CATIWQ010040609.1 coordinate 788, forward strand.
ATGAATGTAGCGAATTCTCTATCTATACACACATACTATATCTCTCTCATGCACTCTAATGTTTTCCCTCTGCTTGTCTCCGAAATTGTGAGGTCTTGAAGCCCTATTTATAGAGTTCGAAGGGTTGCGTCTATCCATATGAAGAGTTGTATCCATTTGTTAATGATTGCATCACTTCTTTTTTATTGGTTGAGAAGCTTCAATCTAATCCACAATGGATAGGCACCTTTTCATGATTGGTTGATTTCTGATAGGTGTCTTTTCGTTGGTAGTTGATGGTGGTTGATGGCGGTTGATTATCCTTATCTGGCTGTTAGTAGTTAAGAAGATTAAACTAGAAAACCGTCCAAGTCGCGACCGCGATATACAAGTCACGATCATGAATCTTTGATTGGCATATTTCTATTTTGAAGAAGAACAATTCACGATCGTGAATTGCATTTTTCTTCAGAATTCTCCTTGTAACTTTACCGTTATTTGACAGCTTCGATCCTAAGCCAAATCTTTATGTTCCACCCAACTTTTTCACTTTTTTCACTCTTTTTTCATAGAATTCCAATTTTAATCATTTTACTTCCAAGATTTACCTAGTACCTGCATTTGCATAAAAAACAACTACATATCACGTGAAATCTTTTATATGAAGTATAAAAATGACTTAAACTATGCTGTTTAATGTGTAAAATTATTATGATAATAAGTGTGATTATACACTTATTAGTCGACCAGGTTACCCAAGGTGACAATGAAGAGCTTAGCCATCATTCATTCACTGACCCTTAATGCCCTCATCACTATTTGGTATAGTGCTAAGTGAGCATGCGGGTCTCCAGATCCCATATACTTCTCAAATTGTGGCATTACGAAGTTGGGTGGCAAGCTATCTTTGTTCTCGACTGCTGGTTGTGTAGGGTCTGCATTCATGAGATGGCCACCGTGAGTGGCTAGGAAATGTTGCCACAATTCCGTCATGCTTGGTTCTTGAAGGATAGCATTCTTTGCGCTTGGATAAAAGCCACATTGCCCATGGGGAAATGCTACAAAATTGGGCAATTGAGGTGTAGCCTGGAACTACATGGAGAATGGTGTGGTCTAACTAGGAATGGATTTTTAGGCCACTCCCTGATAGAAAGGTCCTGGTGTTAATATTGACTAACTAGGCTTTCCCTAGAAGAAATTATTTTGGGAAGGATTAGCGAAGTTATAACTTGGTTGATAAATTTGAGGTTGATTCTGATTCAGCTGACCTTGTCTCACCCCGAACTGGTAAAAGGTAGTAGGAGCTGGTTCCACCGAATGAGAAGTAGGAGACGTAGAAGGTCCCCCCTGTTTTAGGTTGACTAGTTGGACTGCCGTTATTAAGGGTGGCCTCTGGGTTGGACACTACATCATGAACGCTCTCGACGTGCTGGCGAATAAGCGATGCTAGTTGTTCGCTACGGTGAGCATGAGATATTCTACCAGCTCGCGCGTTCGATGATGCCAGTTTTTCGGGATTGTTATCCTTGAATCACACAATTTTTTATTATCCAGAGATCTTCAAATGAAGTGCTCCTCATCTCTAATTTTATTTTTATGGACTTGAATTGAAAAAAAATTAGTGTTTAATAAAATTAAACAAAAAATATTTTTTAAAATTAATTAAAAAAATTAAAAAATAAAAAAATACAGGAGGCGAGGCTTGCCTCACCAGATTTTTTTGGCGAGGCTCTTCGCTAGAAGTTCTGGCGAGTCTCACCGGAATTTTTTTCCATGGATTTACGGGATTTTTTCCTATAGATATTCGGGAATTTTCTGTAATCTGGATCGGAAATTTTCAGCAGAAAACAGAAACTAAGAATACTCTAATTTTCTACGTTTCTTGGAATTAAAAACACTTTTTCATTTGAACATTTTTTCCAAAACACCAAAAACTCAAAAGGTGACAAGGATTACTCCTAAATATCAAGCAGGTATTTCGAAGTGGATTCGCTCCATAAGTGTAAGCCTCTGAGTTCCTAGAGCTTCTATTTCGTGCTAATTGTATTCTTCTCTACTTTATTTTACATGTGGACGTAGGGGTTATTTTACTTTATTTATTATATCAATATTGTTGTAATAATTTATATTCTTCTTCTATTTCTTTTATTTAATGGAGATATCAATTAGAATACCCCCACGAATGGAATAAAAAATCTATTCCCAGATAGCAGCCCTCACATCTTTGCCATGTGAGCATTTTCACCAATTAAAATGAGCAACCAACGTGTTAATAAAAATGAACCTTTTTATATCTAATCAAGAACTTTTAATCGTCGTTTATTTTAATTAGGACACACAGGCCTCCCCGAAATTAAATCGATCATATGTGTAAATGTTGTGATATTCCTGTGCTAACCTTTATGGATGCAGGTATATTAGGATTAGATGTATGCCTAGGTTTTATTTTCCTTCAGTTATCACATTTTAATTATTTTTGGGAAATGTGATTTATAAATTAGGTGGGCGGTTGCATCCCCCGAGGTTTTGTAATTTTTAATCTTTATTATTCCGCATTTATTTACCGCATTTACTTACAGCCTTATGTATGAATTTATTGCTTTTTAAACATATGTGAATCATGCATTATAACTCGAAAACAACATAAGTTCGAATATGCGCAATTACGAAATACGATTTTCTGTAGATGTAATATAATGTGATTCAATAAGAAATAAGCAACTTATCCCGAACCCGAATATCTTTGTCTTAGTGGGTCATCCCTGGATGTTAAGTCTCACAAGATTTTAATTCCTGGAAGAGCTAATCTAGCTGGCGACTCTGCACTAAGAGACGGCGGATTCATGTTTGACCAACCTAAAAAATGTTTACCGCTTTCTCAATCAAAACATTCTGGTTCTCCGACCCGTTACATTTTATTTTAAACATAAACACCCCGGTGGACCGTGCCTCTCATTTCGCGCGCTCTCAGCCCATTACTCCTTGTCATCCGCCCATAGTGGGGACTCAGCTGGGGACTTTTTCTAAAAATTTTTAAAATATTTTAGATTTTGGATAAGTGCTGAAAATTATTGATCACATTATTCCGTATTCTCTTAATTATGACATATTCATAAATTCACATTGCAATAGAGTGGATTAGCCCGTAAGTTTAAGGTACCCTATTATCGTGAAGCTTTCTCTTGTACTAATCTGCCTACCCGAGAAAAGATAGTACTTGAGTGGGTGGAGCAATTGTTGCAATATCTCATGTACTTCCCTCGTTAAAACCCATTTGGGGAGAGGATTGGAGTGTATTTTAGTGCAACAAGAACCTTTGACATTAACAACCCATTTACAAACCTCATGTAAATAAGCCATAGGCCTTTTCCTTAGGGTGTTACCCAACAAACGACCATGCATTATATTTTTCTTGCAGGTGCGCTCCTTAGTATCGTCATGGTACTAAGATGAACCAAACTTAGGATAGAGACTAGCCAAAAACCCTACGCATGGGAGTTGTATGGTTGGAAGATTGATTGTTGCATGCTATGTAATACATGTTTACTACTTATCACTTTACAAATGTTATGCTAACCACGAATCTTAGTGCATACACTTAAACGTGCACACATATGATGTAACATAATGTCTTCTCATCGTCATGATGCCAAATTGGCATCACACATGCTTAGGATTAGATGACACTCGATATGGTGTTACCCTAGGACAACATGAACCAATTAAAGTCAATAAACATCACTTACCCCTTCCCGACAAGATGTCCATTTGACATCCGGCTATTAGCCCATACCGGGCAAACATACCTTTCTTTTACTGCTTGATGTCCACTTGACATCCGATGCTTAGCCTACAAGGGGCAGTACCATATCCCACAAATTACCTATGAGACGTCTACTCGACATCCAACTCACAGTCCACACAAGGAAATCACATATAATACATAGCCAAAATGGGGCAAATACCTACCCACCCAAACCATTTTTCCTACATCACGTGATGTCCCTGCTGCCATCCGAACCTAAGCCCACACGGGGCGAACTTATTTCAAAAACCTTGCCAATCCTTAAGGGTATACACTTAATACCCCAATCATTCACCCACACAAGGTAATGATTCATACATCACCACATACCCTCAAATAGTGATGATAACACAGGCATCCGAAACTCCACCCTAATTGGGAAAAATAACCAAATCATTCATTCAATAGCTACACACGGTGGTTATTTTCATTTTATTCAATTTCATCTGGGTATGTCTGATAAGTGTATAATTACACTTATTATCATATTAATTTTACACATTAAACACTATAATTTAAGTCATTTTTATACTTCATATAAAAGATTTCATGTGGTATGTAGTTGTTTTTTTATGCAAATGTAGATACTAGGTAAATCTTGGGAGTACAATGATCTAAAGTGGAATTCTATGAAAATAGAGTGAAAAAGGTGCAAAAAGATGCGTGGAACTTAGAGATTTGGCTTAGGATTGAAGCTGTCAATGATCGATGACGTTACAAACAGAATTCTGAAGAAAAATGCAATTCACGGTCGCGATAACCATTCACGATCGTGACTTATTCTTCTTAAAAATAGAAGTCTGCCAATCAAAGATTCACGGTCGTGACTTGTATATCGCGATCACGACTTGGACAGTTTTCTGGTTTTGTCTTCTTAACGACCAATCGCCAGATAAGCATGATCAACCGCCATAAACTACCAATGAATAGACACGTATCAGAAGTCAACCAATCATGAAAAGGTGCCTATCCATTGTGGATTATATTGAAGCCTCTCAACCAATCACAATGAAGTGATGCAATCATTCACCAATGGACAAGCCTCTTCGTTTGGATAGACATAAACCTTCGAACTCTATAAATAGGGCTTCCAAACTTCACAAACTTCGTAGCAAGAAGACCAGGGTTACATATAATGTGTGTATAGATAGAGAATTCGCTACGTTTATAAGTGTTAGCGAGAAAATGTTTAAGTGATTTGAATCCTTGTTTCGATCACTAGATTTCTCTATATTCTTGAGCGATTGTTGTATAAGTGTACTTACAAATCACTTATCAATAAAAGTTTTCATTCTTCAATATTCATTTGTTCGATATTCGTAAAGAATAGCATCCTAGCGGAGGTTTTGTACTGACCGAGACCGAATTCATAATGCGTATTTCATGTTAAGTCGTTTATATTAATCAAGTTATATGCGTCGGTGTTAATTTTAATAGTAGTTTTGGGGTTAACAATATCTTGTATAATCACTGGATCTGTGATATAACGCTATTTAGTGAGCCAACATTTTTGGAATGGTAACTTGCTAAATGTGGCTAATGTGAGAGTGACCCGTACTAAGCATATTATTGATGTTATCTAGGTTTATATAATTGTCTTAATTCATTTGCGCTAGGTTTAGAAAAGTCATTTCATGTGTTGCTCTATGACGAATAATTGAACATTTGAGTGTTTTAAACCGAGTCTGCTAGATTAATTCAGTGAATCGTAACATCTTTGTTGAACTTGCATGTTTTCTTTGCTATCCTTATTTCGTAGGGAAAATCTATATATTTAGATTCTCTAATCTTTCATATCTATATTAACTCATTCTTCATTCTAACCCTCCTATCCAAAATTAAAAATACATATTATTTTCTTTATCCTTTTTCCCTATTTGATCTTTAGAGCTAGTCCTTCCTTGTGGGATTGATATCTTTTAAAACTACATCGCAAATGTAAACTTGCAGTTATCATAATTTTTCTATTTGCTAAGAGGTACTGACAACACCTATACTTTACATGATCAAGTTTTTGGCATCATTAATATAAAGCCAAACTCCTTAAGTAAAATTTATTAAACTTATCAGTAGAAAAGTGGCGAACAAGTTTTTAGCATCGTTGCCGGGGAAGGCAAGTGTGTTCTAGAGATCGAATTATCCGGGGAAAGCAAGTGCATTCTAGAGATTAATAAAATTTACTTATTTTATTTCCTGATTATATAATTTTCTATTTTCATTCTACATGTGAAAAGATTATGAAATAATCATCTTGAAGGTGTTACGTCATAATATTTCATCTTAATTCCTTTTCGCGTTTGTGACTGTCTATCGCACTCATGAATTTCCTACAAAACTTTCTATTTCTTAATTTTAGTATGCTCACGATCGCGACCTTGGATCATGATCGTGTCGTGAGCGAAAACTATAGCAGTTTGAGCAGTTTTTTGACGGTTTCTATCAAATTCTACATATAGGGTGTGATTTTCATAACTCTTCACTTCAGATATCTGAAATTCCTCTTCTTTCAATTAAAAATTTATGTTCTAAACCTTGAAATCAATCAACTCTTTCATCAAAGTGGTTCACTCAAACAAATCTGTTCTAATTCCTCCTTCAGACCTACAAGAATGGTATGAAGCACCTTTTCCTATTCACTCTCGAGAGGAAGGTGATCATTTTGAAACCATCAGAAATGCATATTTCACTAGTTCTTATGTCATTCGTAGGAATAGTTTCATTCAATTAGGAATCTACGAGAGGGTAATGTATTACCTTGGAATCTTAAACATGGTTCTCTATTCCTCTATGAATATTGGGAACAGTGAAGATAACTATAAGGAAATGCTGATTTCGTTAGTATGGACAAATTCTAAGATGAATTGTTTAGAGTTTATAAATTGTTAAGGAAGAAGTTGGAGCAAAATTTAGGGTTCCCTAAAGATTATTTCTACAAATTTCTTCCTGGTTGGGATCCACTACCACCTTGGAATTGCCTTACTAGAAAAGACGAATACAAACAAGAATCTGCTTATAGTCGGTGGATCTGAGCTCGCTTTACACTTCTATCTAAGTAGTGCACTTTTCGGTAGATCTAGTTCAGACATAGTCATTCCTGAAGAATTGTTTGTCTTGGAAGTGATTTGGAATGGCTTACCTATTTGACGTATCAGGGATTATGATGGGGACTCTTATGTCTACCGTAATTGATCCTGGTAGGATAGCGTACAAGTGTCAAATTATGGCAAATTTGTTAGGATAAATTGGGAGATTACCTTGTTGTGCAGAAGTCTTTACTGACGAAGATGAAATTCCGGAGTTAACTACGGAAATTTTCTTCAAGCAAGGATTTCTAACTAAGTTTATTGGTGAGAATGGAATAACCTATGATTGGAAATCATGGGATGAATGAGTAGAAACCGATAAAAAGTGTAAAAGAGAAAATGCTAGGGAAGAAATCAGTAGTTCAGCCAATCTTAAGAGAGAGTTGAATGAATTAATGGAAGAACAAATTTCTATTCATTGCAAGATTAGCAAAATCCATATTTTGGTATGTGATGTTGAAAGGGATTTGTAGGAGTCATGTTATAAGATTAATCAGATGATTTAATTGTTAACTCCTGAATGAATAAGTTTCTTATCTTTTCGATTTAGAAAATTTGCATAAATAGCTTTTCCTTTTAGTTTAGTTGTGTTTGTTTGTTTATTTGTGTTTTGTTTGTTTGTTTACTTTTGTATTTATGAAAGTTTGTTGAATATGAAATGAAAATATGAACAATAAGACATTGATGTTCAATTGCTATCATCACCATGATTACTCAAGGTATAATAGTAAATGTTTAACATTTGTATTTAACAAAGTTTGTTTGTGTTTCTAACTTTTATAGGTACAAGTCTAAAAGTTGAAGAAATTTAAAGAGCAAGGAATATCGCGACCATGACCCAATTCGCGCTCGTGATCACTAGATATCAAAACAATCTGTTTCTATCATGAAGAAAGTCTGTAACCGCCTTTAATGGCTAGTTCTGAGCCTGAACGACTATAATCTAACTTATGACCAATTAGAGACCCATTAAACCTCTATAAATAGGTCCAAGTTTAACCCTAGCCACCACATCTTCTAAAAAAGCCAACAAATTTATGATTTTCTCATCTTCTACATTCAACATCTAAACCTTTTCAAACCTTTTTCTTCAAAACCAATATGACTCGTGTGAAGAGACCAGCACATAAGAGAGGATCTCAATCAATTCAAGAAGAATTTGATTGTCCTTTCCCATTGAGGACAAGAGAAGAGGGTAAGAGATTTCAGAAGCTAAGCAAATTGGATATCATTGGGATTATATTCCTCGATTTAGTCATCTTGGAAACTTTGAATCTCCGTTAAGAGATGGAAGTCTACCTATCGGCTCTTAGTCTTACAAGATTTGTAAATTTGCAGTTCCCTCAAAATCGAGATTGGATTCTCGAGTGTTTGGTAACATTCGATTTTGAAGATTCAAGGAAGAGGGCAATATAATTTTGGAATCAAGGATAACAATACACCATCACAAGAGAGATGATGGGTGAATGGTTCGATTTCGAGATTGCTAATTAATCAAGCATGACGGATTCGTTTGAACCTAATCAAGTTTGGGCAAATTTATCGGGTAAGAGAGTCTACGATCCCAAAAATTCTCCTAACAAACTTATTAAGGATGAATGCATTCTTCTTCTCCATAAATACCTTTCCACTTCGGTATTTTATCGAGTAGAGAATACAAAGGTCCAAAAGAAAGACTTGTTTATTCTTTCATGCACTTTGATGAAACAAAAAGTAGAATCGGGGATATCATATGGGATATGATGAAAAAGAACTCAACGAGCATGAGAAGCAAGACTGGAGTGGCTGAGATTATCACTACCATAATCTTGGGTGCAAAAGGTGAACTCCCCCATGTTCAACAACCGGGTGAGTATTTTCGCTACATGGATGGGACTTATTTGAAGAACACTAGACTACTCAAAGAACACGATGGTGTATATTCTTTCTACTCCTACTCCAACCTCACCAAGAAACTCAACTTGACTCAAGAAGATTCTTCCATTTGACCATCAAATCCAACCGTTAGCTATCGCAAAGGAAAAGCCCCGATGACTGAAATAGAAGAAGATGATGAAGAAGACGAAGAAGCTCTGGAAGATTGGAAGGTGAGCATGCAACTTAAATTGGAAAATTGCCAAGCGAAACTTGGAGTTATGAAGAAAGATATTAAAATTCTAAAGAAAAGTAATAAATCGATGCTTTGAAAATTACTTTCATTATTTAGAAAAAAAAATTGTCAATTCACTCCTAGTCCCCCGGATTCTCCTTCACAATAAAACGGGTTTATTCTTTACTTTACTTTATCTTTTTCAATTCTATTTTTAGACTAGTTTAGATTTTGATTTTTATAATGTCTCACAAAGAAAACATTTTATTTTTTAGTGTGGGGGGACAATTGTAAAAATCCCATAAAATCCAAACAAATTAAATAAAATAAAAAAATCAAAGAATTTGAAAATTTTTGTTGATTTTCGTGACATTTATACATTATCATTTCTTATACTTTACTAACATTTGTCCAAGGATATTATGAGTGCTAGGTAGTTACAAGTTTGATGTTAGTGCACAACATTTATCAATTTGGCAAGTATGAGTGGTGAGTAACATTGAAAGCAATATTCCAAGTAAGTTTCGATATATATTTCGATGCAACATGAATTATTATAAGTTATATAGTTTTAGTTTAATGCTTTTGATAAGTTTAAGTGGAGTAATATCTAATGGTATTCTTACTATGAGTTTTATATGCAAAATCTCGAACAACTCCTATAAGTGTTAAGTGTGTTTAAAGTGTTAGGAAACTATAGTCATAATACTTTGAAATTGATCAATAAAGGATGAGGGTATTAAAGAAAAATCAAAAGAAAAGGAGGATAACCAATGAGTTATGCAGAAACTGCAACCATTCATTGAGTGAAAAATGAAAAGAAAGAAAACACGAAAAATGGGTGTAAAGTACAAAGTACTTCAAAAACATATGCTTAAAAGAAAAAAAATGAGAGAGTGGTATGGAGCATAAAATGCAACCACTGAAAAAAGGGGAGAGTGGTATGGAGCATAAAATGCAACCACAGAGAGTGTTTTAGCATCCTAGGTTACCTAAAAATTCCTTGAGAGAAATTAATCAAAGTGTGCTTTCTATGTCCTTTATACTTTATACTATGCTTAAGAGAAGGTAATAT